>DWMG01002358.1:0-13383 GCA_018244855.1 Elbella merops
ACAATATTTTGACTTGTTACGAGGAGGGATAAAAATAGTATATGGATAAACTGAAGAGGAAGATCATAGATAACAAGAGTCAATTACGTTAAGGCTGCATCTCGCTTTCCATCAGGTGGGATTGCAGCCAAACGCGAGCCTATTTGTAATAATAAAAAAAAGGATATGATTAAGTAAATTGATGTTGAAGTAATAGCTGACCGGGAGCAAGGAAATGATGAAACGTTACGCCAACATCAAATAAAATATACCTTTATGTTTGGGCAGCTATTCTACGCTCTTTGAAATTGTTACTTTAGACTACGTAAATCTAGATAAGAAGTAGCCGGATTATTATAAGATACTCACCGACAACAGTGACAGTGGCTTCGGTGGTGACCTCGCCGTAGATGTTGGTAGCGGTGCAGGAGTAGCGACCAGCATCCCCAGCATTGACGTCGGCTATGACGAGCTCATAGCAGCCGCGGGAGGCGCGAGTGCGAACAATGGACACGCGGTCGCTCTCCGCACTCGCCGTGATCTCTACGCCGTTCCGATAGCTGACACCAATCAATCAGCTTATTAACTAATCATGATTCGACTTTTATTATGGTAGTTTGTATAATTCTTTGTAGAAGAAGCAAATCCTAGTGCGTTTTGACACTTATTTATTACTTGACGATATTTGATCTTGCTTGGTCTTTAAAATATAAATCATGAGGATCGATGTCAATTTTTAGAATTATTGCTATCAAATTATTGCTTGACATATGCTATAATTCAAATTAAAGATTTTATTGGAATTGCTACGATTAGTTGGATCATAAACTACGTGAGTGGATTCAATGTAATATTAAAAAGGGACCATTACAGTCAAAGTTATGAATCGTTTTACAATAACAGTTTCTAAATAAATGTCATATGGATTATTAAGCTGCGTTTTCGACTGCTAAGTCTACCAACACGAGACGAGCATGGCATTGAGGAAAATTCGTTGAAACAATAAATATGTAAAAATCGGGTAAATTTATAAAAGGTTCGAAAAATGTAGCTGTATACTTACAATTTCACGTCGGGGTTAGGCTCGCCCTTCACTCTAACCATAAAACGCAAGTAAGTGTTGAGCAAGATCTCAGTATCCTTCAGTGCCACTAGGAAGTACGGAGCATTCAATGCATTCTTCTGTTTTCTTTCTTCCGGAGTCACTATAATTTGTTAAAGGATGATTAGGCGGGATGAAGAAATGAAAAGTATTACTGCCTGTAAAAGAAATCAGTTTATCGTGTAATAATGGAAATGTTTGTTAGTCACTTTAACAGACTTGAAATCTTCCTTGTTATGTAATTATTTCTCTTCACAAATATAAATACTTCGAACTATGTAGACCCTTCATGAACTGTCTTAATTGTAAATGTACAACAGTAACATAAATATTCTTAGAAATCACATTATCTAATGTACGTATATCTAAGTGAAAGCTACAAAGACATGCGATTTTTAATTCTACGGTACGTGTTTGAGTAGACAAATACAGGAAAATTATACATTGGACAGGAGACGGAAGAGCTACGGTTAACCGCGATACAATGCCTTAATCTGATGATGACGTTGCGACGAACATGCAGGCTCAGAACTAACGGGGGAAATGTTTATACGCGCAAAATATAAGGTGACAATATGTCAAGTAATCTGTAAAATAAAAGCATTATTTAGTACATCTCGGATGTGGGCAAATTGAGAATGTATCTTGAGTATTTTTAATTTAATATCCTTTAAAATCGACCACATGGAATGGCACCAATTAGGTGAGGTATATTTTTAGAAGATTTCTAGTGGCTAATGGATAGTCCTTACAAAATCCTCTGGTAAAAGATAAGTATTTAGTGTATTGAAGTCTATTGGTATTTGTTCAATTTGCCCAAACCCTTGAAGCAATAGTGCAAAGTCACTCACGCTCGTGTACGACTAACTGGGCGGTGCAGTGGGCATTCCCTTTCACGTTTTCAGCCCTCGCCGTGTACGTTCCCGTATCGTCCTCCCTACAATGCAGCACTTCTAGCTTGTGGATCCCGTTTTGCGCTACGATGTTCACTCGGTCCATCAGCCTGTCGGTTAACGGCTTATTGTCCTTCAACCAGGTGACTTTCACTGGTTCGTTGGTGTCGAGCAGCTCGCATTCGAAGAACGCATTATCACCAGCTGAGGATTCAAAGCAATGTTACAGGAGGATCCGTACGGAATTTTCTAAGCTATTACCAAGCATCATTTACCAGACGAAGATGATAATTTTGTGGCATGAAGTAGACATTTTTGCACGTGTCTTATCAACGATTTCAATCGAATTCTCACAGCCAATGATGTATTGAATATGAAATGATCACTCTGAAAGTATAATGCCGTGGAACCGTACGAATCCTCAAAAAAGAAAGGATAAACAACAAAGCCTTATTAGATAAATGTGTTGCGTATGTTAGTTAACTAAAAGCATATGTACAAGCTCTAAGTGTAACTACTTCTACCACGATGTATTTACTACTCTACACACTCCGTTGTACTTACGCTCGATGTTTTGGCCTTCAAGCGTCTTTGTGAACACAGGTTTCCCATCCGAAGACTCCATCCTGTTATACGACTTTTTCGATGTAATATCTTCCGAAACGGAGCCATTCATGATTTTAGAGTATTTGCTGTCCGAAATGGATTCTCCGTTTCTAGAACGTTCGTAGCTTGACTCTACTTTAGAAACGCTTTCAACATTATTGCCATCGTAACTTGCATCGATACTGAGTCTAGTAGACCGACCGTTCTTCGAGTCTCGACGATATTTCGAGGCAATACTATCAATTTTACTAACGGTGTCATTACCGTCGTAGCTAGTTTCAATGTTGTACGTAGAGGAGCGACCTTCGACCTTGCTCTCAATGTTATTGTTGAGACCATATTTAGAAGCAATGCTATCGATTTTACTAGCTCCGTCATAGGACGATTCTATAGCATATTTAGAGCCTTCTTTCGAATCCAATGATGATTCGATTCCATATTTAGACCCTCCTTCGATGACAGAGCTAGAAGAGTACTTAGATTCATATCGAGAGGCAGCACCTCCTTCAATAGAGCTGCTGGTCTCGTATTTAGCACTCTCTAGACGTGAGCCACTTTCTCGCCGAGAATACGAAGATGCACCGGTGGTATCATAAGAGGACGTTTCATAACGCCCGCCGCTAGATAATTTACGGCTACTACTGGAGTATTCTGGAAACAAAACATATGCTGTTAAAGTGGTTTTCTACTTTGGAGTACGGATAATCTTGTGAAAGCGAAACAAAAATGTATACAGGTACATGCCTCCAGAAACCCGCGTACTGCGGCTGTACCTAGACATTTCTTCGTCTTCAGTTCCCTCTGCGGTTACAGCTTGACTGTTGACGGAAACTGCTTCTTTTGTTTCCCCAGAAGTTACAGTTTGTCTGACTTCAGATGTTTGATCTTCAGATACCTCAGTAGCCGCAGTTTTGCCGTTACTTAAACTTTTATTAGCTGTTGTTGATTTATGTGTAATTAGACCGTTGGTTAATTTTTCTCCTGTATCTTTGGTTGTTGGAGTTTGAACATCAAATATAACTTTTTCGTCAGATTTAGAAATGACAGTCTGAGCGCTGTCTGTTTCTTTGGAAGTAACGTTTTCAGAGACTGAAGATGTAGAAGTCTGTGTTGATTCTTGTTGAGATGCCTGTTTTTGTGTAGTTGAGGTTTGGTATGCTTTCTGTTCAGCAATTTCAGCTGACGATGACTCCTTTACACTAGTTGTGAGTTCAACTGAGGATATTTGTGACGTTTGAGTAGAGTAAGAAACTGATTCTTTTATTTGTTGAGCTGATTCACTCGACTGCTTGTGAACCGTCCCTTGACTTTGTTCAATTGAACCTTCTTCCTTATATTGTGTTACTGATGATGACTCTTCGACAGATACCTTAGTCGATGTCGCTTGTATAACCGAATGACTTTCTTCTTCAACTCTTAACTCTACAGATTTAGTTTTAGTAGATGCGTTTTCTTTATGAGAAGCTTCTTGAACTTGAGTTGATTCTTGGGAAGACTGCTCAATAGATAAGCTTTGAGCAGTTGTTTTTGCAGAAGATATTTGAGATGTTTCACAAGATTTTTCTTTCTTTGATTGTTCTATAAGTTCAGCCGCTTGTAAAGTTACACCAGAATTTTGTGCAGCTGTCTGTACTGTCTGCAAATTTTCGCTAGCTGTAGTACTTGCAACTTGAGTGAAAACCGATTTAGACTCTAAATCGGCTGTGACTTCGCTTGTAACAGTACTACTAACAGTCGAACTAACTACTTCTTGTACTTCGCTAACAGAAGAGATCTCTGTTGCGATATGATCTTGCTTGGAAACTTTACTAGCAACTTCACTTTCTACTGAGGCCTTTCTTTTGCCTTGAAGTACTTGAAGAGATTCTTCTTGTGTAATTACCTCAGCCGCTTCTGCAGTCTCGACTCGAGATCGTTTTTCTTTTACTTCTTCACTCACTTCAAACTGTGTGCTTTCCACGTGTTCCCGTTTTTTCTTTTTCTCTTCTGGCTCTGGTGATTTATGATCTGGTTGCTCTTGTGGTAGTACTTGAAGATCGTCAGCTGCGTGTTCGGCTAAGGCAACTGAAAATATATTAATGATGTATTAAACAATACATTATACGTAATGGAAAATCAGACTCGTATAATAACATTACGTACCAACGTCGCTGTCGTATTGCCCGATCTCCCTAAGCCAGGTATTCTTTACGTGATCCCGACGGGCTGTAAGGGTGATTGATAATGGAGGTGATTTTTGGTGGAGTTCGAATTTTGCTGTGTTCGGATGGTCTATTACTTCGATGTCAGGAATCTGGAAATCGAATATAGTCATTCAAGAACCATATAATTTATATAAATATCCATCAATATGATATGACACACCTACCTTAATGATATTTTTAAGAACGAAGACAGAGCGATCCTCGGAGATCCTCTTGACTTTGCAGATTAATATTCTTGCTTTGAACAGGAATAAGTATCTATCTTTTGAAGAATCTTCGTAGTCGACGGTGAACCAGTCGTGGGTGAGCAGGCGACCAAGTTTATAGATGTTCCCTCGGTAACCTTCGATGCTAGCGATGAACTTATTGTCGGTGGCGCGACTTGGTACTCCCAAAAACAATTCTAGCGCTTTTTGAAGGTCTGTGCTATCATCACCAAGACGTTTCGAGTACTTTATTAGTTCCTTGATACAAAATAACATAAGTTAAAGCATACAATTGTAAATAAGAACAAATTAATAATTTTACATCAAACATAGATTACACATTAATGTCTGTGAACTGCTTAAGTTTTTTCTTACTTCTATCTATTCATAACATTGTATCTTGTTTATGTATTTACATTTATATCACAGATGTAACATACCTACTTGAAGACAATTCACGCAAATTTGAATGGCCTTTACCGAGTTTATCATCTACAATTACTATGTTATTGCCATAAGTTGCAAATACATTGATACAAGAGGGGCCTAAATAGAAAGCTATAGAAACATCTAGTTATCCTTTCCTATTGTTTGGCGCACCTATTTCTACGCTTGTAAATATTATATCATTTGACAAAAATGATGCGGGGTTTGAATTACCACAGACAAGTCTTGGGGTGTCTATTACCAGTGTATTTATGTATTTGTAGGCGGTATTATAGTTATTTTAGTAGGTACTAGTAAAGACTACAATGAATCAAAGGTCATAAAATGTTTGATAGGTGTTTTCGTCTGAACATGACGTCAGACGCGGACTACGAATTGGCTGCTGGCGCTCGTGTAAACTGTAATCCAGGATTGCCGTCATGTTTTCAGTTATAATTGGTACATTTGTTAGGAAATTGGAACGTTAACATGTTACGATTGCTGACTTTTACGTGCTACAAAATGTCCCATCAAATTCGTTAATTAAAATCGTTCCGGAAACCAAAGACATGGAAAATCTTAATTGTGTTCTACTTAAGTTTGATTACCTTTAGCAGTAGCTGGTAGTCGTTTATTCTTTGGATAGGTAGCTTAAGATGTTCCGCTAGACCTTTTTCGTCGCCGAGCTTGTCTGATAAATTCTGTAAAGAGAAATTATATTCGCATATTCGTACATATTCATTTTTTAATATCTGACGTGACTCCGTTTAGTATGAAAATTGTATTCGCTACATGAATAAATTCATATTTAATTATTTTTATTGTATCATCACGCCAGATGCGAGTAGATAGAGAACACAGACTGTCAAATATAAAATGCTACGGCATTTTATAAAACATATCTGCTACACAGATCTAATGTCCATCTTCTATATACATCATTTTTTCATACACGGAAGCCAGTTTGGTAAAGGTCTTTTTTATACACAAAATATTTCTCTTCATTTACAATATTCGATCAGATAGTCTTTAAGAAGGAATTCAATAAAGTTTGCCAAATACACCTAACAATTTCATGAGTTCAAGAATGTTCCTGGGATTTTTTAAATAGATTAATTTATATGATCGTGAAGAAAGTTACACAACGTTTCCGATATGGACGTTCAATAAATGTAGTGCATTTGGCGACCTGCCAATTGATTTGGGTTTTGGATGATCCAGGGGCACATTGCACGCTTTAATTGAAACAGGCGTTTGGGCGTGACTAGCTTGGAGACATTAGTAATGCAATAAATTTAATAAAGATTAAATGCGATAGATATAGTCGCACTTGTAGCTACGAGTATCATTGCGTGTGGCGAGGTATTCAAATATGAAGATTATTTCTTAATGACAAAAGATCTGACCGCAATGTAGAATTGTTAATTTCAGGATGATGTTGACGTTAGTTTGCCAATCGTCTTCGCATTTCTCAAATTTTTCAGATCGAAGCTATTGCTGGTAGGTAATAGCCGAATTCAGATAAAATAGATTGGAAGCAAAACAAGGAAAATAGATTGGATTAGTTTACGAACTAATTGTCACAAGATATGACACGATTAGTACGTAAACTGAATCTAGCATCACGGGCGTGTCAGTCATAAATTCCTTTGTTCTTCATGATTACTTTTTTTTAGTCGAATGTCATGTTCGTTTCATAAGTTTATTTATATACTACAAATAATAATAAAGTCAACATCTGTACATGAAATATTCCTGTCGAAATAATATCTGCTACATAAACGACGTTTTCTGAAAACTTCGCCCGGCCACCTGAAAGTCCGTGTCCTAATAACTTTTTAACCGGGTCAAGATATTAATACGCGTTACATCAGATAAAAATCTCATTTTCACGGGAGAGCGAACTAAAGTATAGGTAATATCTAGCATTACATATCTCTTCCAATATTTTTTTTGCATTTAAATCAAGGTTATTGTGATGTTCATCCCGCAGTTGTCTTAAGGTATTGGCGAACAAAATCTAGCTTTTGATGATGGAAAAGCATGATTAAATTTTATTGCTCCATATGTTTTAGATTCTAATTTATATGAAAACTCTTGAAACCGCCCTATAACTCATATTTTACACTATAATTTGTATGAAGCTATCCCATCAAATAAAGTATGAACCGTCGTAAAACGATCATAAATACGTCAAAACACGTATAAAGTGAAGTCGCTCGGTTATATTTAAAGCACCTTGACACATTGCTTGCAGACCGTGGACTGTTGACGTTAGAATTGAAATATTTGAGAGTAATGCGAACTTATTCATACATTTTAAAATTCACGAAAAATTTGCCAGCAGAAGAAAATGACGAATTGCTGGTTGGAAGAATGATGCACTCTAAAGAAATTTCAATGATAATCCTAAAATTGACTGGGCAGTCATGAAACAAAAACCGAATGACAAAAAGCTGACATTTCAATCATTAATTATGACTATTCTCCTGAGTGAGGGATGAGTATTTCTGGAAAGTCAAAGAAGTCGACATGTTACAGACATTAATTACGACTTTTCTTCTGGATACGAGATGTCCTGTAAGCATGGAAGATCTGCATATAAACAGGAGTTTTGATGTTCCATAATGTTAGTTTAGACATATGAAACTGCTTAAGACATACATACGAATAGTGACAAATAAATCAACAGAATTGAACTCAATAAAGACATCATTACTCTCGTATAAAAACGTAATAATATTCGTATCATGCTTATATGTATATTAGGTAAGTAGGTACATATTTTTTAATGTTACATGTCACTTGCTGTAACGGTAAAAGAAAACAGTGACGAAACTTACAGATTTTAAAGCTCTCCATTATGGTCTCAAAGGCGTGTGCAGCCTGCCAACTTAAAATTGGCTATCGTAGTAGACATTGGCCTTAAACCTAATTACGAGCCGAGACTCGAGTCTAACAGTGGCCCAATAATAAAATTGACAATGTTAATATTATTATAATCAAAGTACACTAAATGTACACAGAACATGCCATATTTGGCTAAATATTTAGCATTGTTCTACTTCAACTTCAAATTCTGATACTTCGTCTGCTAAAGTATTATGCATGACGTAATTATTGCAAATATTCCAAAAGCCACGGAATATGTAAGAATTATATGTAATTCACATTTGATAAAATACCTTTTGGATATATGTATAGTTTTAATAGCTTTACTTGAATAAAGAAATAATGAAACAGAAAAGATTTAAATAGAAATTTTAACTGACTATATTGATGAAGAATTAACCAAATCAGTCCAAGCAAATCCAGAAATTAAGTGATCCAAAATGACTTAGATAATTTATAACAACAAATCAAACTATGTCGTCTAATATATTGGTATTTGATTTATTATTTATAGTACTCATGGTGTTACATTGAGAGGAAACCAGCGCGCCCAAGAGTTGTCCATAATGTTCTCTAAGATATATGAAGTCTGCCAACCGGCATCTGGCCAGAGTGGCAGTCTACGGCCTTCCCTACTCGTTATGAGAGGACAAACTGGTCCAACAGTGGAACGATAAAAGGATTAGCGATGATCTAGTCGATGAATACTCATAAAATTTAATTTTAGTTACAAAACTAATGTTCCATTTTCTTAGCGATGGCCATTAGCCATAAGCGATGGTCGTAGCTGTCCATGACAGCCATTTGCATTAACATCTGTCGTGGGTACCGATTTTTTACGATTTGATGAACATCGTGGATCCTTGTAACATATATTACGAGATATAATTACTCTAATAATATTCATTTGTATAGTTAATCCGTTAAACAACTTCTTGACCGTATTATTTACCTTTCAAACCATAAATTAAGTAATATTTTTTCTAAATTCTCTTAATGGCTTAGTTGTAGTGTTTTATGATAAAAATGTATCATTAAAAGTGTAGTAATATATAACAATATGTTTTATTAAAACAATGGCAACGACAGCGACCTGGCAACCTCAAGCACTGTTATTAAAATGTTATACCACCAGTATAAGTCACATAGCATCTCGGACTGCTACTACAAACTTACAACCGGATTACCATTTGGTCAATGAATGGCTTAATTTCGATTACATCAATACCATTGAACTCAATACTATTGGCTTGATATTCGCCCATTCCACCGTACCAGTAATAACTTCCATACGAGCAATTATAGAACTTGGCGACATTTTGGTTATTTACCTATTTTCGTCCAGCTCCATATGATCTTGATTTATATGAACTAATTTGTCTTTGGTACTTCAAATTACTACTTTGGACATTTGGACTAATTGAGAATCCGAATCTGGTTTAAGGGAAAATTACTTTTCAGCAAAATTCAAGGGAGCGCAGATATTTGTCTTGGCATGAATCTCAGCTGTTAAATTTATGAGTTTTCGAAGTTTAAGTTTTGTATATTCCTACATATTTTAAAGTATATATCAATATAAGTATTTCAAAGAATCCATTAATAGTTTTAAGTACGAGAATGAATATAATTTATTTCTCAATGTGTTTATGTTTATTAGATGTTCGAACCGATGTGTACTGTCTATTTTAAAAGCAATTTAATGACGTAACAGGATGTTATGACTATATACTGCATTGTTCTCGAAATATTCAGGTGATATATATTTAACGTGTCTTTTAAAATCATCAACATTATCATCACCATCATCATCTGTCACATATTGACATTTTAACTGTCAAAATACTGTTAGGTACTGGTATTTTTGCTGTAATTCCAAGATGCTTTCTACAACACCCATTTATTGAAATAGGATGTTACATGTTGCGTTTTTGTAAGTTTTTATTCTTAGGCCATTAGTAAAATCTGATCCTAACTTTTTTGGTCAAGTGCGAAAACTTTTAATTCCAACCTGTATACAACATTCACAGATAATAAATAGTCTATTGCATTTCGAAATGTATTACCTAATGGTAGCAAAACACGTATAATAGTAGACGGTACAGTCAATTCTTCAAAATAGTTCTTTTAAATTATAGTTCGCAATTGGGTCAAGGTCACCGGGAAACTCTTTTGTGGGGCCACCCGAAGCTTCTGGTGAGAACGCGAAACTGCGAATCGACGTGGCATCAGATAGCCACGACGCAGCTGTACACCCACGCACCTCGACTCAAAATAAACCAGACGTGTTGCTTGAAACACTACACCCGTTGGACTTGAATGTTGGGTAAATCGCGATATTTCACAAGCGCCAAATTGCGTAACTGATCACAGTTTCTGACTTCGATTCCTACCTGAGCGGGGAGCGGTTGGCGCAAGGATGCGGCGTCGAGGCAACACAATCACAAGTCACACACTTCACTCGTTCGAGTGGTCGAGGGTCGGTAACGCTGGAGCGTGCGAGGTGTTCGCGGCCGCGGCTTCCAAGCGACTGGTCATCCCCTGGGCTTGTACGGTACACTGCTAAACATAGAACGGTCGCGTCGACGGTTTTTGGGATAACACCATTTCACTGGTGACGTTTTGTTATCGGCCGCAACCCACGGTCGTGATGGCAAGGTCGCCAAACAAACCTTGACGGATCCTTGTCCAGGTCGACAATAGAGCGAGCGGCATTCAGTCTTCAGAATTTTCTCAGCATATGCATTTATCATGACGAAGTCTCTTTATGACAGTGGCTCGAGTGACCAAAACGCTTGTTATTAAAATTTAATTTTCATACAGAATATTACGGATTTGTTTTGAATTACGCTTAAAATGTATAATCCCATTGCGCTTTGATGTTAAGTCTATTGACTAAGAATGTCTTATAATGTCTTATGACATTTATGACACGATATTAATAAGACACACAGGTGATGCATGGAGACATTCCGATGCGGTCAGAACTCGTGAACAATTCTTGTAATATTCTTGATGGTTTTTCAGTTGACAATAATATATGATAATGTAGGTACGCTTTTAGGTCGTGGATATAAAAATAAAGTATAAGAATCTTTGCTACAGAAATTCATGTTATAAATTCGAAATCACCTCTACGCTTCTGTTTGTCATCTATGAACAACTTTGAAACGATCTTGTTGAGATTCGGCACAGTGAGAACTCGGACGCTCAGATTAATCAATCCTTTGGATGTAGTCGTGAGCTAATAAATAAACATATACCAGATGATTTGAATGTATAATTAGATAATGAAGACGATTAATAGACTGTATATAATTAGACAAAAAATAATGGGTGTTTTTAATTTTAAGAAGTCCGTTACAATGATCATACGAACTACTATACTGATATACCACTATACTAATGTTATCTGCGAAAGGCTGCAGGCAGATGCTGGATGCGACAAGCCGAGGACAGGCCGCGATGGCGCTCATTGGGGGAGGCCTATGTCCAGCAGTGGACTGAGATAGGCTAATGATGATGATGATGATTAAAAGCGTGCGTTGAAAAATGTATGCAGGTGTATATGTTTATCTGGGTAGTGCAGTATAGGCTCTGTCGTGAGATCCTAGTTATTACTTTATTATTGCGTCCTTGGTTATGTTCTTATCATACACCAATAAGTATATTTACGTGTGAAGCCACCGAAGACCCGGGCGCTTCGGCGAGGGTACGCGGTAAAGTATTTATTTCTCACGTTTATTTTATCGTTATTACTTTAAGCGTCCGGTGACTCATCCAATTAAATTATCGTTTTAAAGGCACACAAAATCTGTTCGCGTAAATGGATATCCCATTCCATATAAAATTTGGAGCGTGCAGTATGTAAAGCATGTAAGTGAACAGGTTAGTTGTTGTATATAAATAGTTACGTGAATAATTACAATACATGCAAATGAGAGCTTCGAATGCACAGATCGACAAGCACTCTTGATTTTATTTTAATTTCCTTGTTCATTGTTGCATTTTCTAAGATTAATCTTTTACAAATAGTCTCTACATAAAAAGTTATTGCCATTTGTACAAATATAGGTACTTAAAGAATCATAGCGTTACCTATGCTACCTAAAAATCGTGGTTTACTCTATTTTCCTGCGAAAATACGGCTACTCGTTAGGCTATATTGGCAAATTGGCAAATGTGTATATGACATATTACTTTATCCATCATCAGCCTATCTATGTCTACCGCTAGACATATGCGTCCCCTGAAGGCTTTTTGTCCATAATACTCACGCTGGACATGCAAATTTCATATCGCCCTATTGCTAGGGCAATTAGCCGTGCCTAGGCAAGCCGCGCCATCACCTTCCAGCTTATAGCCTTAACGCATTTGCTGATTCGCGACCATCGCTTATGTTAGTATCGAGCGTAGTCTGCCCTTCATTGTGCTTCTGGCTAAATTGTCTGTGTTTCCGAGGACACAGTAATTGCCAGTTTTAGCTGTGGCGTTTAGATTGCAGTTGTAAAACGATGTGGAATGTTCAGTAGGCGGCGTCTAGTAGCTTATCAAAGTAAACTCCCAGCTGGCTCAGTGGAAGCTAGGCTTGTGACCCTACTGGGACGGTGGTACAGCTGCACTAGCCAACGGTATTTAAGTAGGCTTCAGAAAACGTCCGGATGTACAATTATGCAGGCGCATGGCGCGCCGGGGCCCGCTCTGGGGGATTGCGCGGTGAATAGCTGTTCAGGCGAATGCGAAATGTGCCTTCTTTTTATCTCATGTATGAATATTTACGAGTGCCGTTAGGCTTAGGGACAAAGAAAAATCGAACCTAATATTATGAAGGCAATGAACAAATTATGTCTACAATTATTCTGTAGTGTCTCTTGAGACTACTGGCAAGATTTCAGTATTGTCTACCGGATGCTTCTGGAAAACAGGGTTCCACCCGCGATCTTATGCGCTGGGTTCAAAAAGCACCTTGTGGCCCAATCCAGGTCTTGGTTAAAGTTAAATTTGCCATTAGTTAGTTATATGCCATTATTATTTTTAGCCGCGATTAGAGCCGCGAACTGGCTAGTTCCTGTGAAACT
>DWMG01002359.1:0-13382 GCA_018244855.1 Elbella merops
AAAAAATATTTTCTAATGTGTGTGAAGTCTGCCAACCCGCACTTGGCCAGCGTGGCAGACTATGACTTTAACCCTCTCAATATGAGAGGAGACCCATATTCCAACAGTGGAATGACAATTGGGTTGATTATGATTTTTTTCAAACTTGCCTCCCCTTACAAAATGAAATGGATTGAATCCAAATCTGCTAGCTTGACCAAGTGCAAGTGATAAGCTATTACGGCTTGAAGGTCTATAAAGTGAATTCAATCACGAACTTACGTATAATCATATTAACACATTCATTCACAAAGAACTCCAAATTGTTTCTGCTGATGGTCTTGGCGAACAGCTTCCCGTACTTTGGGTTTAACAGATGCAACTCGATGAGATACGTCACGAACTCAGGTTCCACGGTCACATTGTGCGATTGGCAGTTGCGCGTTATTTCGTTCGCTATGTTTTTTTTTATATTCTCGTTGCACGCCATTTTATATTTAAAATAATTAAATATCAACGGTATATGAGATAAAAAGTTGTATATTATCGAAAATTGATTCGTCGATGTTGCTGTGGCAACGAGATTTGATTACGAGAGACAATTGCCTATGTCTGTTTGCTGCTGTTATGGTTGTAATCATAAAATTGTGTAAAATGTACACGGACATTTCCCAAACTAATGGTTGTTTTAAAAATTATCACTTTACGACTCTTACTGAATGACGTTGTATTTTGTAATTATCAGGATTATATTAACTAAGGAATTTACGTGGTAATATTTTTTTTTCTAATTAAAAAGGCTTGACCTAATAGTTGTTAGTGGGGATTATGTTAGCCCTGTTACGCCTGACCATAGGTGTATAATAAAAGAATTAAATAATTACAAAATAGTTTAGAGATGGTCTCTGACAGCGAAGTGTGAGCAGAAATATGTTATCCCAATGACCACAAGTTGTATGAAATGTTTAACGAAGTGTTTTCCTTTCATATACTATCAATACATGAGAAACGTCAGCAAAATGCTTTTAAAATGTACCATGGACAGTAACTTCTCTACTGTTGTATACGTGTACATTAGCCATATAAGTGATTGTAAATTTTGTGAGGAATTTGGGATTATCTCATGAAAAAATTAAAAACGACTGTAAATCAAATTCGAGTCTTTTATTAATTTTCATCCGTTATGGATCTCGTACAAGTCATCTAGTTACAACGCTAAAACATTCTTGAGTGTTAAGATAAGTGAAGTATATTGAATTATGATATTAGCGCCATCTATGCTCGCAATATAGAACATTATACATGTAAGGACTCTAAACTTTAATTCGAAAGTAACGTCGGTAAGCCTCTTATTAAAAAACTTTGCCAAGTCAATATATTGGATGCAAGCTCGTCACCAGGAGGTAGCAGCAGCTTGAGGTATACGAAAAGACCAAATATGTACACGGTTATTTTGAAAAACGAAATTAACCGCTTATCGTGCACGCTTGAGTAAATTCGAGCGGTTTAGTACTTGATGTTGCTATAATTATTCACACTCGAATGCAATTGAGAATTGAAAATATCAATGTAAAAACAGAACTAATCGTTTTATTAATATTTATCATTTACATGGAATTGTAAGCTGTAGTCGGACTTTAAAAAAAAATGGGCATTGAGGGTTAAGTTACCCACCATGTTCACAGGTTTGACTTAACCACTGAGAGCAGTAGTCGCTTTTGTAAATCGCACCAGCAGTTTCCTTCCTCCAGGGGAATGCACACACCATTTTTAAACATTATTCTTCCCGGTATGTCTCACTCTTACACTTAAAACAGGTGAAGCCTTAATTATTAACACAAGTCAATTTACTTTACATCATCAAACACACATGAATTACTCAATTATAGTTTTTAAAACGCCTGTAATCCCCGAAGGGGTAAGCAGAGGAGTGCAGTACAATCCCACAATTCACCAGTAATGTTTAAGTCCTATGAAATAAGTGGTGAGTCTATTGCCTATTATAATTTTACACACTTTAAATACGTACTTATTCAAATTAATTTTATTATTAGCTCTGCAAATAGTCAATTTATATAGCATACTGTCTCATATGACATTTGATATGTATTTTGCAGAAAATTTGTGAAACTGAAATGTAAACTGTTTTTTATGTACCCCCATATTGTGTAAAACATAATATTATTACAGTTATAACACTTCCTGAATGCATAACATGGGATTATTCAAAACGAAAGTGAATAGGCACTTTCTAGGCGAGCTGTTATAACCCTAACAATTTGTTAATCAGCATTTTAACATTATTTTTCTTTATTCGATTACTTATAAATTCACTGATTTGCAATATTAATACAATTACGACCTACACCTCGGAGTGTGTAGACTATTAGACTAAAAACTTTGATTTGGGAACTTGTGTGTTTCTGTAGTCGTGTGGAAAATAAAGTCTCATATTTTGTCTAAACAAAATCGACTTTTTATTTAATCTACACCCGAGGGAATCCTGACCGCGTCAGAACAGAGCGTGCTGAATCCTAGGGTGCATTTCTATCAAGTGAGATTGCAGCCAAACATGAGATTAATTCTGTATAAAAAAACAAACATAAACATAAAGTCTCCAATAATATTCCTAATGGCTGTCAGGTATTTAATCATATTGAAATGAATTTACATAAACACAGCTGATAATTTCACTCTCAGACCCAAACAGTACTTGTCTTCAGTAATAACACAAACATTAGTCATATATCAGAATTGAATTTACATTGAAAAACAGCCAGACCATGCAAATAACTACGAATAATGTTTTTTAGTTCATGTGTGTGGGTCCCACTTCCTTTACTTTGATTGGACCCAGTCTTGCTGGGTGTACGGATTTTAATATTACGTGAATGAAACATTATTTAAAATCAACATATCCCTCTCATATTATTAGAAAAATATTTTCCCCCCAATTTACATTAAAATCTTACATCCAATATAAATTGACTATTCATAGATGAATTCACTTATGAGTATATTATGTTAATTAGAACACAAAAATGCCACATTATTAAACATGTCATGCATATAACATGTATGTATGATAAACATGTTATAATATATGCATTTTGATAATGCAAATAATTTTAAAATATAAATCAATATAGGACACAATGTGCAGGACCCTTAAATTTTTCAATCTGATGATTTTATTTTGTTTCATCTTGTATTATGAGTTGCAAATATCAAATAAAAACCATCTTCACTTTGTTATTCATATCTTTATGAGTTCATATAGATATTACATAGATCATAATGTGGCAATGTTTGAATGTCAATTTGAGATAAACTTAGTGTTGCTAGTGTACAATTTCAGTTATTTCAATTAAGTGCTGACTAGAAGATAAAAATGAATTGAATAGAAATATGTGCGTCATTTAAAACGCAAGGTCGGGCGAAGTTATCAAGGTACAGATCTCTGTAGTGTGATAAGTGTGATCTTAAATCAATAGAGTTGGCAATCAATTTGTGCAGATCTAGAAGAAGCAGCACTCAAATGTGACACTGCATAATGCCAACTATTGCATGTAACAAATAACTTATAATATAATCCATCAAAAGATATCACAGCAATTTTAGTCAGTTAGAATTAATTTAGTTCGAAATATTCGTGAATTCTTTTAATTTTATTTTAGAGATCAAGCTTTATATTATGAAATATTATTAAAAAAAAAAAACAAAACATAAATTTCCAATATTCACGAATATTCCAAATCTACACATTTCAGTCGTACAATATTAATCACTGAAATCTCTCAATGGATCGACTTAACCTAACTTACACTGACTAATTAAGGGTGGACTATAATTACTATTTTTCATATATGTTATAATTATAGTAAAAATAATTATTTCTTTAATTCAATTCAAATATAACTTTTCCCAATTTGGGGACAGGCCTGAGGCCTAAATAAACTATAATAGTACATAGTCAGCCCACCCAGGCTACCGACGGCACTGTTATTATCTCAGAAATTATTTACTCATCTAGGAAATGTGTTTTCAAATACTTCATCATACCAAACGTACGGAACCTCTTGGTGCCGATCACTTTGTAAAGAGCGTCATCGCAGATAGCGAACTGCTTGTTATTGGGATCGTATAGCTTCTTCTCCTTGATGATTGTCCACACCCGTTTGACCACTTCGTGCCGAGGCATTTCATCTTGGCCCATGAGTTCGGCGAGAGCAGGCGATAGCTTGTAAGCACGCGTATACCCACCTCCCTTACCACGACCACCGGCCTGTGTAGAATGAATTTTTTTTTAAAAGTTAATAGAAATGAAATAGATATGAATAAAAGTAACACAGACATAGTGATGTTGCAGGCAAGCACTATTGTTAAACTGAAAAATTTCATGAAACTTGTGGGGAATTTAAAGTTTACCACCAGAGAATGTATATAGGACTATCATCACAATATATTTGCTTATTTCATTCCTATTTTTTTTTTGCTTTTTACCAAAAAATATAAATTATCTGTGCTAATATTTCCTGCCTCAAATTGAAACATGATTTTTATAATGTTTATTGATGATTTTAGTATTTTTAAAACAACAACTAGTAAAAAAAGGCTTACCTTCTTAGCTTTAGGGGCTTTTTCCTTCTTCTTGCCCCAGTCGGAGTCAGAGTCTCCATCTGACCCCTTCTTCTTCTTTCCCTTCTTGGGTGCTGGCTTCTTCTTCTCTTCCTGGAAATTAACAAGAACGACAGACGTTAGGAATTTCAAGTATTAATTCAAGCATAACTGACACTTCCTTTATTAGAATTCTGTTTGCAGCTCCATCTAGTTAATAGGTTTATGGAAATACTCTTTTGTGAACATCACCTGTTTCAAAGAACAATTTGATAGTTTAAGTGAAAAAATTCGATAAACATTGATAAACTGTGAACCCAGACTTGGCTAGAGTGACAGACTATGGCATAAATAACCCTCTCAATGTGAGAGACCCATATTCCAACAGTAGAATGATAAATGGGTTGTTTATTTCTTTTTCCATTGTTGACAAATCTCTACACTAGCTATTATGTTTATGTAACTTTGATGAACAATTTGATATTAGTCAATATGTACACATATAAATAGTACACATGTTTTCACAGATTAAAACGGAAGCAGGGCGTGTGGCGATGTGTGGCTATGCCCAGCGGTAGATAGCAATGGGCCTCAATGATGAAGACATAAATAGTTCTGTCTCTGAAAATGAGATGTGTATAATTCTAGATGATAATTTTGTTATTTCTTTGAAGTGTAAATGTTGACATATCACCAAGCGATCTCTGGCTTCTGACATTTTAGGTACATATAGAAAAATCGCTTACAAGTGTTTGCATTCATGTTTTTGAGTTTTAACAGTGTTACAGGTGATCTTAGGTAATTAATAAGACTCTAGTATCATTGAACCCTATTCAAGATAGGATACATGTTATTGATAAATTAAATTAATGTAACCCGAATACCTGTCTACTATATCTATAATAAAGAATGGAAATTAAGACGATACTAACCTCAGATTCACTGTCATTAGTGCCATCTTCTTCATCCTCATCCGAGCTATTCTTTCGAGATTTCTTGGCAGAGCTTTTAGATGCTGGGGCAGCCCGCTTTGGTGGTTTCTTCTCTTCTTCCTCCTAGCACAATGATTCACACAAAAATTATTCCTATGCAAATTTGATTCACATATTTTTCATAATAAGGAGTTAATTTAAAATGTATTGTTTGGAACCTGTCTCCCTTTTAAGGATTCAAATCAGTGACTTTTCAGTAGAAAAGCTACTACTCAGCTACAGCAGAAAACAATTTTAGAAGTGTGTGCAAGTTTCAGGGGACACATTTAATAGACAGTCCATAGATAAAACCCATCCCTTCAAATGCTTTTTTAAATATTTTGCACACTAGTTCTACAGGCCAGATATACGTTGAAAACTGACACATTGCATGTGCCCAGATTACAGAAAATAATTATCAATGTTTAAATAACTTGTTTAAAGTACAAACAATATTTAAGTTGTATTAAATCATCTCAAAAGACTCTAAAGTTTCCAACTTATATAGGGTGAGTGCCGTTTTCTGGCAATCCACAATACAACTGAGTAAGCTCCCAGCAAGTTCTCCAAAGCACAATGAGATATTTGCTCAGCATTTATATATAAAAGTAATGATTACCCTGTAAAAAAGGTTTTGCATTTTAAAAACACATCAAGTATACCTCCTCATCATCTTCATCATCCTCATCTTCACCATCTTCTTCTTCAGATGCCTGTCTGTTAACAAAGTCCATGACCATTTGGTCTATGGCCCTCTTCTTTTTGCTCAAATCAACACCAAACGATTTCTCCAACTTTTGTATGATTTTCTTGGTGGATATTTTGGCAAGATCAGCATTTTTCAGGATTTCTGAAATTAAAAAATATTCCATTTAGTAAATCGAATCTCTGTCACTCATTATAATATACTGTGACATGCATTTATTTCATGGACACTCATGATAAATAAATAAATATATATAACAAAGAACATAGCAACACTCCTGTAATCCCCGAAGGGGTAGGCAGGTAGTGTAGTAGGGACCCACATCTCACTTTTGCACTCAACATTCATGTTCATAGAACAGATGGTGAGCTTATTTTCATAGATGGGGCACAGATCTGACTCCAAATCATTATACATGCTCATTTATCATATATGGATTAAATACATCATAAAGGATAAAATTGACTGTATTGTTGGTCTAGAAAGTCTAACCGATTATAAGTACAACAGCACAGAAGAAGTCTTGAATTTGACCCCTAATTCGAAAATTAATTATTTTTTCAACTTGAAATTCCTGGTAATATATTGGAGTCTGGATTTGAACCTAGTGTATGATAATTGGTTCACTCCATTACATAAAACAACATAACTAGTGAGAAGAGCTACTGCTCTCCCTCTGCCTATCCCTGCATGGAAATACAGGTCTGATGTTATATTTTAAAAAATATTTAATACTTATACAAAACCACCTTTTTTTCAAATGTCAACGGACAAATAAATATGACTTTAATAATAATAAATAAACAAAACAACAAATAAATAGAACAGCATACTCTTTGAAAGACAATATTAAAGGAATTAACACAAATTCATCTATCTTGAACATGGTCATTATTATCAATTAACAACTGTAATTCTGTATGTAAGTACTTTAATTTTCACTCCCAAGCTTTGCATTAAATGATTTATACAATATTAGTATGTCACCGTAATAAGTACTTTTGAAATGTAAACCAATACAGTACATAGCAATTTTGAACATTTAGACCATACAAACATATACAATTGTATTCACTAGAACTGTTCTCTCAAATTTCTGAACGTAATATGGCGGCCATTGTGTATTGACAAATCAATTTATATTTAATATTTAATTTCCTGGATCTAATAAGCTTATATGAGAAAATGTTTCAAATAAAAGCTGTTCTAATTTAATATGCGCACCATTCTTCATTATTAAATTCTTTAATAAAGTCGCCATTTTAGCATACCATACGTGGAGGTTTGATGTAATAAGTTACGCATTGAATAAAAATAAACCATCAGTAGACAGACATAAATAGCCCCTTTTAAATGAAGGCATGCATGCAGAACGATCCGCACTCTTTTCCCAAAAAACTTTCATTTGAAAAGTTTTCGTATAAACATCATACTATCAGAGATATTTCGAAATAAAGTTCCGAAAAATAGGAACTTCTATAAAACATCACTGGGAAGCCATTACGCGGTCCCTGCGGCGATATGGCACATTGATATATTTCATTCCAAATGTTGAAAAAAAAACACTGAAAGTTTAGAAACACATAAATTATTATAACGAAAATAATTTACTCACTTGCGATTTCTTCCGCAAGTACCTCGTCTTTGTTAATGTCTGCCATTTTCTTCAAACAAGTAGATTCCGCCAGCAACAGCCAAGACAAGTAGGCAAGCCACACAATAATATACCTACGCGCTAGGTGCTACACGGCGTCGTAACGAAAACAGTCGAAGACGACTTCGGGTATTATCGACTCCTGTAATCAACCAATTACTGTCCTGCCGGTAAGCGACAACCTGGGTTGTGATGACGTTTGAGTGATGTGGGTGTGCTGTGCGTGGGGTAGCAAACCAGCGGTGCGAACATTTGATGTTGACATATTAATATATTGACGTAGTTTATCATACTTTATTGCAATAATCCAATAGATATTAAATATGATTTATGTTTTTATTATTATTATTATTTATTGTGCGGATGCAATCAATGCTATTGACTTTAATCCGATATTCAGAACATTGACCAAAATGATCGAATAAATATAAAATTCAGCATTTTTGTTATATGCATAATATTTTTAACATATTTATAAATCAATTGTACATAATTCTGTAAAGTAATATTGATATTTTAGTAGCCTACGTAGATAAGTATTTAAAAAGTTTACGAAAATAAGTTATTAAAAGTTTAAGAAAAATGCTTTGAATGCCTCCGTCGGCTGATTGCAGACAATGGCCGTAATGATATATGTTTAAACATATTAATAACAACAAAGTTTAAGTTCTAATAAATCCCGATAAATTTATAATCTAAACGTTATAATTATTATATTATGTTCCATAAGTCAATTTGCGTCCTTCGATTTCTGACTTTTTAGAAACTTTTCTAGCTCTTCGGCTTCTAATATAAGCGCAGTCATGATAAGATCAACGTTGATCAATATATACTTTCGACCAATGTACATATTCTTCCTTGATAAAGTTCAACATCTTTTGATTTTTACTTCATACATCACTACGCGTCAACACGCATCGACGCGTACAATTAGAGATACGCGTCGACCTCGAAATTTGCTGTGACACACCGTTTCGACTACACTCAATACTGTAGTGGGAATTGAACCAATCATCCAACTCTCTTATATTCTGAAATCCTATTTTTTATTGGGTTGAAATATTTATTGACACGTTAGCTGAAGAGCTTGTTTAAAAACCATTTTTCGTTACTATTTGGTGCTAAATTTATTTTATAGTAATTTTACAGTCAGAGACAACAGTAACCAATCTAACATTTTGTGGATGTTATATGGAAATTTAAATTAATAAATAAAAGAATATAAAAATTTATGCGAAAAATAAATTATGAACGCAACTGTAAGTTAACGTCAATTCCATGTGTAATTTGAGTGTCTGTCAAATTCAATGTTAACCTCAAAGTACCTACTGTACAATATTATTCTATTGAACGTAGAATACTAAATAAAATGGCAAAAGTAAAGAACAAGAAAAACGCGGGTTTAGCAGATAAAGTGCACGCGAAAAAAAAGTCCGGTGTCGATAAGAAGAAACTGAACCCTTTCGAAGTCCACATAAACAGAGAAAAATTGAAAGTTCTGGGTAAAAAATCGAAACATGACCGAGGATTGCCCGGTGTATCCAGAGCAAAGGCTGTGCAGAAGGTAATTAATTAACTCTGTTATTTACAAATACGATGTAACCTGTTTGCACATTTGTTACTGACTCTATGGTCTGTGGCCAATTACAAGCATGTTGACACCATATTCAATGTAATTCTAACCATTGATTTATTATTAACACATCATTAACCCCTAAGTCTAAGCAGTGATAGCCTAGTGGTTAAGAATTCAGCCTGTCACTCCTGGGGTGCTGGGTTCAAATCCATGGCGCGCACCTCTTTACAAAAGTGTGTTTTAAATTTAAATATCACTTGCATCATGAGGAAACCTACACACTTTGGAATTAAAAAAAATAAAAAAATTCTAGGGTGTGTGAAGTTTGCCAACCCGCACTTGGCCAGCATGGCAGACTGTGGCCTTAACCTCTCCATATGAGAAGAGACCAATATTCCAACAGTAGAATTTTTTTATCTCCATCACAACATAATCACTGATAGCTAATCATAAAAAAATGCAGCATCACACCTGTAATCCTCAAAGGGGTAGGCAGACGAGTGTAGTACACTCCTGTGTTTCATCACATACATTCACGTCCCGTGGAATAGATGGTGGGCCTAGTGCCATGCACCAGGTACAGATCCAGACTTCAAGTTAATTCTAGAAATTCTACATTAGAAAATTCCAATAGTACCCGAACCGGGATTTCAGCCCAGGACCTCCTCTTTGCGCCTACAACTGCTCGACCACTGCGGCATAGCTAATCATCTCTATTTCCATGCTCACAGTGCCATATACACTTCATCCAAATTCATTACTATCTTCATGTCCATATATTACTCATTTGCTACTAGACTTTATTATGTCAAAACACTATCTTTCTGACAACAATTCGGAAAGTTTGAAATCACAGTTATTCCATGACTGCAATGATCTATGATTGAATCATAAGTGCATAATATCAAATGTTTTTCAGAGAAAAGAAACTTTAGGTACGGAAATGAAGCTGATGAACAAAACAAATGCATTTATTGACCGTCGTATTGGTGAGAAGAACAACCAATTGTCTGTAGAAGATCGAATGGTTGCCAGATTTGCAGCAGAGCGGGCGAAGCAGCACACCAAGAAAAATATTTATAATCTTGCTGATGATGAAATATTGACACATAGGTATGTATGTCCTTCCTATATTATTAATTTATAGCTAACTGACACTTTTACTGTATTACAAACACCGTAACTTATGATTTGCTGAAGCTGGAGGTAATAAGTTAAGGAAAAGGTGTGATGGCACTCATTAGGGGAGGCCTATGTCTATGTCAATGTCAATGACAATGACTACAATCTAAGGATGCCACCTGAGTGTCTGACCAGCTTATCTCATCATGTCAGCAATACAGTACACAGGGGAAGTTAGAAAATAGTAATTTAAAAGCTGCTGTCCAAAAATAAAAAGTACTAATCTATACAATTAATGAATTTTATCAATATGTGGCTTCATTTCTTATGTTTTAAATAATGGTTAATTAAATGCTTACTAATAATAATTAATAATAATTATGCCGAAGAAGACAGTGGGAAGCTGCTGGATTCAGAAGGCCCAGGACCGGAAGGAGTGGCGCCAATTAATGGAAGCCTATGTCCAGCAGTCGACATTTAGAGCTGATGATGAAATATGCTGTTAGAAGATTTTCCATGACTCTCTACAGTGTGTTAATGGCTCAATCTCATATGTCTCTCAATGATGGCTAAATGATGGCCCATAATCAGTGCCAACATAAGCTTCAGTTTTTGTTTTAGTCTGTGTCAGTCATATATCATGGTAAATGGTTGAAATTTTAGCTTTTCTTAAACCATTGTTGTTCAATTATTAGGACATATTTTTGTTTTTAAATAATTGTCCACCTAATGTTCAACATTGGAGTAATGAAATGAAGTTGAGTAAAACATTTCATTCCAACATAAAGCACAAACCTGGCTGAAATTTAAAAGAGGGACTGAATATTTAGTTCATGTTAATTCTTGTTGGAAATCAGATTGCAGTCAGACATTGCGAGTTATAACAATTCATTTAATTGCAGAGGTCAAACATTGGAACAAATAGAAAAATTCGATGATCCAAGGTCATCAGATGATGAAGATGATGGCAAAAAATTTGGTGGCTTGGATGGTATGATACAATTTTTTTATTAACAGAAATAAAAATAGGCAGCTGTAGATGTCCATATATTATAAAGGTGGCATAGCATTGGGTGCACTGGATGTTAATGTGCATTCACTTAACCAAATGTACATAGTTATAATATTGTCACATCTATTACACAATTATGTAGACAAAGACTAATTATTTTCATTGTCTATGGTTTTAAAAACCTCTTTAGACCTCTTACAAAAAATCTGAAATACCTTTTAGCCTGCCTTGCCCTAAAACTTTACTCTAGTTTAAGGGATATTCTAAGCGCGAGAAAGATATCTGTGTGTACAATATTAGAGTGAAATAGAAAAATGTCTATATAAAATAAAATAAAAATCTGGAAGTTTTTGAAGCATGATATCTTGAAAGTGTTCCACTGTGATGCGGTTTCCAGGTTTTGATGCAGGTTTTCAAATGTAAACTAAATTATGTTTGATGTTAATGAGATTGGCTGAAAAAAGTTATTTAAAAAATTCGAATTATTGTTCTTTGGTTGTTTGTATATTTTCGAAAATCGAGGTTTATAGAATTTTATTATATCCCCCTATTTAGGAAATACTCCATTCTCTAAAAAATATGCATAATAAATAATAATAATCAATCCAATTATCATTCCACTGTTGGAATATGGGTCTCCTCTCGTATTGAGAGGGTTAAGGCCATAGTCTGCCAAGCTGGCCAAGTGCAGGTTGGCAGTCATCACACACCTTAGAATTTTTTTTTTAATATTCTAGGATGTGCAGGTTTCTTCACAATGTTTTTCCTTCACTGTTAGCAAGTGATATTTGAATATAAAACACACTTTTGTAAAGAGTGAGAGACTGAATTCCTAACCACTAGGCTGTCACTGCTGCATATAAAGAATTGATTACTTAAGTTTCTGTTATTTTTATTTCTAGATGGCTTTGTATCAGAAGGACATTTTGGTGGAGGAGTGCTTTCAAAAGGTGAATCGAAAGATGGGGCCAGATCTCACAAAGATCTAATAGAACAGTTGATCGCAGAGTCAAAAAAGAGAAAAGCAGAAAAACAGAAAGAAAAGGAACAGACTTTGGACCTGACAGAAAAGTTAGACAGTGAATGGAGGGACTTACAACCAGTTGTGTTGAAAAAGCAGAAGGTGGAAGAAGAATCATTGATAGATAAACTTCTAGCCACAGCAGAGACAGGGCAGGATTATGATAAGACGATGAGAGAGTTGCGATTTGAGAAGAGAGGCACAGTAAGTTATTATTTCTACATTCAATTATTGTATTGTGTTATTGGCTAAAAATGATACTTTAAAAGTTTGTTGTATGATACTGATACTTTAAAAAAAGTGGCGCAATTATTCTTAGAAAAATATATTTAAGATCTTGTATTTGCATGTACTTTTTGCTGATAATAATTTTGATACTCCTGAGGACAGATTGTTACACCCACACCCACCAGAGCAAAATCCATATTGCTTAAGTGATGGCTTCCTAGTAGTAACAGATGTACTTCTCCCAGGGTGAACCTTGTGCATGTTTTAGTTCCTATAGCTAGATCTAAGAAAACCAAAAAAACTTACAGCCAAATTCAATCTTGTAAATATTTTCTCTCTTTTGGTGTATAGAAATTTATATTGTTTTTAAAACACCTTTATCGATAGATTAAAAACGTAATTTCACTCCTGTAATCCCTGATGCGTAGGCAGAGGAGTGTAGTACACTCCCATGTTTTACGAGTGATGTTTAAGTCCCATGGAATAGGGCACCACC
>DWMG01002360.1:0-13381 GCA_018244855.1 Elbella merops
TGTAGGGTTGGCAATTATTGAAATTATAGCGTTCTTTATTATATTCGTTTCGTTCGTAATATTATTTACTGTAATGGTGAAGGAGAAGTTGGCCATATTCTTCTCTGAGACTTGTGACGTCTGTCTACTTGCAATAGATAGAATATCAAACAAATATTAGTGAATATTTAGTTTAGTTACTTAGCCTGATACAATTCTTTATCATTTCGACAGGTTGGTCAGCATCAATTATTTATACATCACATTAGATTAGAACCTTAAATTTAAGCCAAGTACCTTCCAGTCATCCGGATCCGGTTCATAGATATGCTTATTCCCATATGGGCAATGCTTTAAGCTTGTACATGGGTACGTTGGTTCGGATTGAATTTTTCAAGTCCCATACAGCGGCAGATTGCTGAATGCATATTGTAGTGTTTTCACAATGGCGTCGATCGTAATATCAAATCTAACGACCCGAACTGGCTTTTGTTTTGTTGATCCATTTAAAAAAAAATGAAAATATCAAATTTGGAAGAAATATTTCTCTGCGAAATTCAAATTTTCTAGGCAAATATACTACTATACTTATATCTAGTTATGAGTTATGCTTGTTTTGTTGCTATTTGAAGTTATGGTAGACATCAAGTCACGGTTATTATACGAAAATTATGATGATGGTGAAAATTACGATATTTTGTAATGACAGTATGTATGTATATTATATCGTACAAGAGAGGCGGCCAGGCCCCGCCAAAACATGTTTTAGCTATAACAGCTTATAATTGAGTAGGATTAAAAATAAGGTTTTTAACGGCAGAGGTTCTGGGTTCTACAACCCGATCATTGACTTTAATGCAAATCAAATGGAGTTCATCAAATTGTTCACGTTATAATTAGCGAGTCCAAAACTCGATTCCGAATTCAAATTTGCTTAAACGATGCAAAGTTGCTCGCTATGGAAGCGCTGAACAGTTCGAAGTTCAGCGTTGAAAGGTTGCTATTTTTTGCTTTGTAATTAAACGGTACGTTCGGTGATGGCCTAGTGGTTTCGATATCATCCTCTCTCACAGTGCCGTTACCTGAAGTACCAATTTTGCCGCGCAGTTCTGACTTTTGAAATTTATGGCTGTTGTTAATATTAAATATCTTGTAGGTACTATGTCGTGTCGTGTCGGTTGCAAGTGTGACTTCCGACCGGGAGGTCCTGGGTTCGATTCCCGGGTCGAACACTACAAAATTTTCTAATTTAGATTCTCTAGTAGTGGTTCGGAGTCTGGATATGTGCCCGGCGCATGGCAATAGACTCACCACCTATTCCATAGTGGGACGTAAACGTAACCGGTGAAACGTAGCAGTGTTCTGCATTCCTCTGCCTACCTCTTCGAGGATAACAAGCGTGAAGTTACGTTTTGTACTATGTGCATATAATTAACAGTTGATGAAAAGTCAATCTAAGGAATACCTAGTCTACCAAACTTCAGTAGGCCTACGTGGCAAGCTATGATCTTAATCAATATTATTTTAAAAAACACTTACGTGATGCAGAAAAATTTATGAGCAGGTTATTAAAATAAAATATTGAATGTGAAAGTTTACTGTGTCTGTTATATGTGACATAAATAACATTAAAATATTACACAGATGATATAATTTTTACTTTCACTGCGTAAGGATGATCCTTAAAAATAATCGAGCAAGTTCCACGATAATTAGTTTCAAATATGTTGATTTACTTCTCAATAGTATGTACACACCTTCGTCAATAGATTGTAGTGTACTTTACAGTACATTTAACAGTACAGTACTTTTTACAGTACATTTAAGTGCCTTTTAATTCATAATATTATGTCATCCTGATCTAGATGTCCGCTTTCAGGATCATCTTTAATAAATACACAGTAAAATTTAAAAGAACGACCTAAATTTACTAACACCAAGTTTAGTTCCCAAGTTCCCACGCGTTTTATAAATGTTTACCATGTTTCTTTGATGTTTACAGGATTAACGGGAACATTTCTGTCCGTCTTATTAATTGAATAACGGTCCACATTTAATTGTATTTATGGTTATGTGTTAATTGTGTAATTGTTATGTGTTATTGTTATCGTTCTATTTTGTTTCTTTTTTTTCGTGGAATTCTCTATTTCTTACTCACCTACGTCTATTTGGGTCAATTTGGGTCTAAGGTGAGTTTATGGGAGTAATGCTAGCTTGTTGGCTCACTGCTCAAAAGGCTATTGTAATTTTCTATACAATTTGTTGACTTTAAGAAGAAAATGGTAATTAGGTATATCTATTGGTGTAATGTGAAACTACGTATAAGTATTTGTTTATTTTTATAACACAACGCACTATGTAGCGCATCAACCCCTTCAAAGGAGGCCTTTGTCCAACAGTGAACGTAGAAAGGCTGCTGATAATCATTACAAATGCAATTTGAGTCAATTTAATTTTATCCTTTAAAAATAATGTGCTGCACATTACATTCTTCGTTTCCTATTTACCTAATCGCTTCTTTACGCAACATATGTACTTACCTAAAGCACATAGATAATATAGGTAATGCTGATTACGAAATAATCTTTTACATTCAATCTTGCTCCTTTATACTCTGTATAAAATATTTCTTGACACCGTTTAAAATACTGGAATTGTGGGCAATAATTAAATAAAAAAACGAATATGTCTTGTATAAAAAATTAAAAGGCGATTTAGGATCTTAGTTGACGTGACTGTGACCCATTAATGGATCGGAAAAAGGAATAAATTACATTCCAAATAGTAAAACAGTCAAGATCGTAATTTTTAACCCTTCGCACGGAATAAATTCCGACAAGCAAATGTACTGCATGTGGTCATTCGACGCCAAGCATAGCAACGTTAAAATTTTAGCGCTTGTCGAAAAATTCGTCGCGTTTTAATTCGCCGCTGAACATTTTTATACACGTCTGACATGTAGATGATTCGACAAAACTGAACTCCTGTACAGTTTTTTCGTTTATAGTTCTAAATTCGTTCATTCAGTTCGCCTATTAAAGTTTCGTGATACGGACCTATTTATTATATTCGGTAAAAACGGTGTTTCGTTTTGAAATAACTCTCGGAATTCTAAATTGGTGTATAGTGTGACGTTGAACATTTCAGAAATGGATATAATAGTCTCGGTCCGAGAAATTGGTAATGGATTTCTCGTAAGCGAAGTCACTTCAGGTAATTTAGTTTTCGTGTTCTTAGTTTCTAATTTATTTTAATACGAAGTTACATAATGTTATCATGCACGAATATTTTTACTATACTTCTATTGGATAGAACATTTTTCCTTTGATAATAAAGTGAATTACATATTTCACATTTTACATCATAATAGTGATACAGAACTCTACATAGTTCGAACTCTAGTTTTTTCATCTTTTTATATGCGTCCGAGACCTGAATCTTAAAAGTTGCCGATCGGAAGAGAGTTGATGCGTTTGGGATGTGGTGCTGGCGTCGCTTGCTGGGCCTTTCATGGACAGCTCATCGCAGAAATACATCCATCTTAAAAGAACTCAAGCGGGAACGTCAACAGAGGCTATCCTCTATCTGTCTGATATTTTGGACATATAGTGCGGAGGAAACCAGACAGTTTGGAGAGGCAGGTGCTCACTGGCAGGCTTGAATGCAAGCAATCAAGAGGACGTTGCCCGAAGCGCTAGTCGGACCAGGTTACGCATAGCTTGAATGTGCCGATGAGCATGGCAGCGCATCAAGCCGAGGATCGCTCCTCCTGGAGAATCGGCTGGTTTGAAGCGGGATCACGATCCTCAGTAATGAGGGACCGATTTGAGAGAGAGAGTGATACAGAATAATAGCCAGTGATAAACGTAATAACGTGCCTGTAATCCCCGAATGGGGATAGGCAGAGGAGTGCACTACACTCCCACGTTTGACCAGTTACGTTTACGTCCCATGGGATAGTGGTGAGCTTATTGAAATACACCTGGCACATATCCAGACTCCGAGTCACTACTATAAATCCTAAATTAGAAAAAATGCAACAGTACCCGACCCGGGATTTGAACCCAGGACCTCCCGCAGTCGGCAGTCGCGCTTGCAAGCACTCGAACAACGAGGCAGTGATAAAGTTGCTATAATTGGCTATTATACATACTCCCTTTTGTATTTGCACAAAATAAATACTACTGTAAAATAACAAACCCAATATGGTATATATATTTCATAACTTACCAATTTAAGTACTAGCATTTAAGCAAAAATTATAGATCAGAGAGAATTTATATCTGACGATTCTAAGAACGTAATTATTTGGGTAAAAAATAATTAATTAGCCAGAGAGTACCGGAAACTCGATAATACGTGTATAAATTTCGTAACCATGACTTTAAGAGACAAGAAAATAGTGACAGAAGGATGAAATTGTCACGTTTATAATTATATTACATCTATTCGATGGGAAGAAACAGAAAAATATAAGTCATCGTCACCATCGTCATCAGCCTATCTCAGTCCACTGCTGGACATAGGCCTCCCCAATGCCGTCCATCGCGCCCTGTCCTCGGCTTGGCGCATCCAGCATCTGCCTGCAGCCTTTCGCAGATCGTCAGCTCACCGGGCTGGAGGGCGTCTTCCGCTACGTTTGCCGAGCCGCGGTCTCCACTCCAGAAAACATAAGTAAAACTGATAAAACCGGTATGATATCTATGATGTCCCTTATGTGTATCGGGTTCATAAAGGATGCCATAAGCACGAGATAAAATGTCAGTTCTAGAACAATCAAGTATATTCTAGTCTCGGAAAAAAGTACTTAATACGTAGCTTACTGAAAGCGAGACACAAATTATTATAACGTAAAATGACCTCTAAGAGACACGTTGGCTCACTTTGAACTTTTCAATTTTTAACACAGCACTATTATCACTATTCAGATAAGGGAGCACGTGTAAAAATGTTTAGTACTCAGATAATTATCAGCAAACAGAAAGAAAAAAATACCTCATGCAAATTAAAACATTTATTCAACAGGAAATCCTATCACGTGTTCGATGTTACTCGAAAGCAACAGCGAAGTGCTTACTTTGCGAACTACTTTGTATGCATATTATAATACTGAAACGAATAACAAACTTTTTTGTTGGGGCCCGTCAAGTGCCCGAGTTAGTTAAGTGTAGATTGTTGAGAAATCTGTGTAACAAAGTGTGTTCGAGATTCAGTGACGAGGAAATATTTTGTGATCAGTGTTACATAAAAAGGTATGGATCGCTTAGAGTAAGTGGTAAAAGAAATTCTAGGATGTATTTATATTCTCTTATAATAAGGATAGAGTACATTTTCAAAAAGTTCGTACATCTAAAGTAGCAACGACAATCCTATATCTTTTGCATTAGAATCTGCTCCCAACTGAAAAGCGCTCATGACCAATCATTAAACTATATCTCTATTTATCGCGAAATAGAGAGCTAAAGTATTCTGCAAATTGCACTGCACTGAGGAACCAGCATGCAATGCATAACTGGAAGACATACATAAATGTTCCATAAATCATATAAACCAAGAGATGGTTATGTAATATAATCGCACAGCTTTCCATATGCTTACATATTTCGTAATATCAAGCTTTTCTCTTAACAATGAAATCATTTAAAAAATATTATTGAAATTTTGTGTTCGATTTCTTACTCTGATTCACAATCCTTAATAGATAACATATCTTTAATTCTTCAACCGCTTCGTTGATCAAGTGGTTGCAAGCGCGATTGCCGATCGGGAGGTCCTGGGTTTAAATCGCGGGTCGGGTACTATTGGATTTTTGTAATTTAGAATTTCTAGTAGTGACTCGGAGTCTGGATCTGTGCCCGGTGTATGGCAATAAGCTCACCACCTGTTCCATGGGACGTAAATGTAACTGGTCAAACGCGGAAGTGTACTATAAAATTCAGTAATGAAGTAGTCAAGTTTTATGAGTTCATAATTGATAGAAATTTTGGTCTATTGATAGATTTCAAAAGTTGTTTCATTGTTGACGGCTGACCAGTAGCGAGATACTGATATAGACATCTCTAATAATATTTTCCATTTTTGGGACATATCTACCGCGTACAAGCCTTTGGTTCGTGGCAAATATGCCATCGATTTTTTTTTTACATTTAGTCTAATAAACAGACAAACAAGCCACCTGTTGGTAAGTGACCACCGTCGCCTATGAATAATTGCAACACTCGAGGAGTGGCTAATGCTTTGCCGGTATTGACATTGGTATCGGTATTGATGTCTAGCAGAGGGAATAACATGGTAGCAGGGATTGTTTAGTATAATTTTTTTTTTCGTTATAACTAACTTCAATTTGAACATGGTTATAAATTTGGTAAACTCATTATGAGGTCGGGCAAATATTTCAGTGCCGTGTTAGATAACTATAATGTCTATTGGTGTTTTACACTGACCTTTACCGTTTAACATAATTATCATCACTTCATTCATCAATTGACGTTATCGTTCGACTCACCCATGGCAGAGAGATTCCTGCAGTGCAATACTCGTATGTACTCGTAGTATTAGTTTGAGCAAATTTTTTAATAACTTAACTGTTCATATTTTCCCACATACAAGTTAAAGTGTAACAAGTTCATAATAGATATGTTGTTCATTGGACAACAGCGGAAAGTGGCGCTGAAATTTTATAGTTTTGTTGTAAACTTGTTATTATCCGCATCTGGAAGTTTTGATGGAGCAACTATGAAGTCATCGTTCGATCATATCTCTTTAGTGGTTCACAGTTTAGTTGAACAGATCTTTTACGAGAGAATTTGTAGTAGAAAAGTTGCTTGTATTTTTGTGTTCATCCTTGGTTTATTTTTTCTTGGCTAAATTGCTCATCCAGGAATACAACTTTTCCGGAAATCGTAATACACGATTCAGTAATTAGAAAGTATATTTATTTTTGATCGCATCTTAGTATAATAACTAACAGTGTAATAAAAAAGTGGACAATATTGAGAAAAATAAGATATCAGTGACAGCCACTAAAATGTAGAAGTCGAGTATGGTATGGCAGAAACGGGTTGTGTTAACAGCATATAATAGGCAGTATTCCCGAAATTTTGGAACAAAATCATTAAACTACACTACCGAATATTTAAAACTGATTATATTTAGACAGGCTGACTGACTAAGAGGCTGGCTGACTGACTAAGAGAGCTGGCTGACTGACTAAGAGAGCTGGCTGTGACTGATTGACTAGGAGTGAGAGGACACTCTTAGATGAAACTATGAGTGTCTTTTACACAAATCATCGACATATAAAACGAAAATATTTACCGACAACACAAATCAAAATCCAACGAATTTATCGAAAAGCGCTTAATTCTAGGCATGCCGACTGTTCGCAGTTCTGCAGTTGTTGCTGTGTTAGCTGTTTGAGTGGACAGGTGGAGTGCTTTTGCTTGTCGGAACGTATTTCATGTGAGGGATTTGAAAAAAAAAAACACATCAAAAAGCCCTCGAATTTTTAAAGTTATTTGGTCCTTTCAAGCGGAAATTGATTTATTTCTTTTATTGAAATAGATTTACTGATTTATATCAAAATGTTTTATTTTTAAGTATCATCTCTTAAGAGCTTTTGTGGTGATTCAAATCACCGTGAACACATTTTCATACATAATTTGACTGCAATTTACCTTACCTTCGGCAGACTCATATTTTACCTGTGTAATTTCAAATTGGTTGGCTCAATTAGATATTGGACGATTCTAATTTCGACGATTTATTTGATATTGAGTGATTGTTTTGGGCGAGAATTCATACCAGATTCACAAATAATCAAATCACAACAATCTTCATACACTATTATAACGGAAATCATAAAGCCGTCAGAAAACACTATAAATCTTCCCACCGAAGTACCATTAACTCTTAATATCGCATTAGCCAAAGTCATCCCAGTATTAGTAGAAGCTATCCATCCCGATGTTTCGATTACGGGATTAACTATAACACCCTTAACGTGTTTGTACATTATCCGATCCATTCCATATCACCCAACTAAATACCTACTGTCAGAAATGTTTTGTACGTAACATAAATATGGTATGAAAAAGATTTAATTTGGATATCATGTGTCAGAATCCTCTCTGCTATAGGGCATAATTTGAAATGGAGTTCCTCAATGTGTTGCAGACGTCTTATCTAAAGCCGATATCGAATCGGATAATGCATAAACACTTAAAGTCAAACAATCAAATCGGAATGTCGCAAACTGAACAACAGAACCAATAAAACGAAGCGAGCTGACACATTTTCTTCACCGATCATAACAAGTTGCAAATGTTGAAATACTCTTCTTATGTATATACAAATAGAGTTCACGATAGCGCGAAATATTGTAAATGTTATGGGTGCCATTGTATCGAAAATTACGACGCCATCATGGATTTATTCGCGAACGCGTAAAACATATCTTTCATGGGTTACTTTGTTTTGCGTTTATGTATTAATATCGTGATTTCGGTCGTTCCGTTTGTTTTGTAAGAACGTGATGATATACCCATATTGTTAAATTTGAAAACGGACGTACAATAGTACTAAATATAGTAAAAAAAACATAATTTATTGGAACTGTGCATACGCAATAAATGTTACATACTCAATACTATGTTAGGTTATCCATAATTCGAATCTTGGATTTCTTCTTCACGTGTGTTTTAATGTACGAGTAAGTATACGTGATGTTTGCTAAAATTTTAATTAGGCAGAACTTAAAATTAATATTTTTTTGTAGAAGACTTAGGAAGGACTTAAAATTGGAATTTTTTAGATCGCTTTTTTAATTTTCAATAGCATTATTATTAGTATGATTCGTGGAATTAAAACCTTTTTAATACTTAAGAGTTTCTAATAAATGGATTCGAAGATCTTTGTAAATATCATCTGGTAGTAATTTCCTGAGGATTTCTCTATTGAAGATTAACGAAAATGAAAGAATGAAAATATTCTTATTCGCTTTACTGGATCAATATCACGGCTTACAACGTTATCTCCTAATATTGTCAAATGAGAAACCATAATAACGAGCAGCGATCAAAAACCCATGGATTTCCACCAGTGGAATATGTTGGGGGTCTTCGCTATGTTAATCCAGTGCGGTTGATACGTACTACGCCACTAATAAGCTATTTTAGGTACAGCTCAATCAAATTTAAGAATCTGACTTTGATGTGGTGACATTGTTACCGATGAATACTGGTAACTTTGGAGGAAGATGTAAAGAAGAATGTTAAAAAGCAGCAGAATGGTTTTCCCAATAACGGTCCTGTGAGGTTACTTATATTAACTGCATTTACTTCAGCTATAAACAGTAGTACATGTGTTGTAAAATATCTCGATTTGTTTCTGTTTGAAAGCTGGTTTAGAGCAAATATACCTTTAAACACCAATTGTTGCTTAGTCTGCAGAAGTAATGGCTGATTTTTGATCAAAATGGTAAAATTAAATTGTACCAGAGATCATAATCCAATGTTTATGGACCACATAACATTAGATGACTATGTATTTATTATTTAACATATCATGAATGTACCTATGTTTGTTTCATCCGTTATACAAAAATAGGTCACCGACTCCGACATTAGATCGATCTCAAACTCAATTATTATTTCCGTGAAGTATTTACGAAACAATACGAACAAGCTCTCGGTAATATTATTCGAATTGACATCACATTTCTAACTTTAGCTTCGTGAATATTGAAACGGTTCTTGAAGCCAACGCCTTTGACTGTGCAGAACTTTATAATTGATGGACTCGAGAGCCATTGGAACTAGGATCATCTAGTTCAATAACGTCTGGATAAATATAAGTAAAGTGTATTTAGAAACTATCGTTATCTGTTTATTTGAAATATCTTTCAGAGTATAATCGTATTGTAAATGTTGTGCAAATGATAGCTTGGATAGTGCAGGGTATGATGTTGTCGCAGTAGGTGAGATGATGATATGTGAAAGGCTGCAGTAAAAGCTGGACTGTGAAATGTCGCGTCGGAGTTGATTGAAAGAGGTATATAAAAAACATTTAACTGTGGTCAGTGATAAGCTGATAATGAAATTATGACTGGTTTGAAATTATGACTGGACTGATAATGAATTATGATGGTAATATTTTAATTTAATTATTAAATCTTATTCGAAGTAAGAATTATTCTCTTTTAATTCCAAAGGCTTCCAACAAAAAGAAGTTTAACCGTTATAATTTATCGTATAACAATTGATATCAGAAATTGTAACTTACAGAAAAAGAAAAACTTGATTCTGGATACAAGTTAAGTTCGTTTTGTTTTTTATTTGTAACATTATTCTTTACTTCATAAATTCTTGTGGTCTAGAGAGATGACCTATCATCATGTTGACTCTGCTTTTGTTAGGACATAAATAACAAATGAAGAGTAATAGAATCGAAGTAATTAAGAAGTACTATCCTTTCAGGTACCTACATGAATTATTTTTAATCTACGTAAATTGCACGTAATCCCACACAAATAAGTGTACACTGCGAAACCTGAAAAGTATAAATTCAACCGTACAACTTACAGAACTCTCGGCAAGTTTTGAATGATCGCGAGTGTAAAGTAGCGTTTTCCTAGCAAGTACATTAACAAGGAAACAAGTAAATTTACCTTCGCATTTATTTCACAACGCGCTCCAACTTGTAGTGTGCTTAATAAAATTTAAATGTTTCCATATGTACGGTAATGTACTTATTAAAAGCTAGTAAATAATTTAAAATAGATTTATTTTATTCAGCCTGGCACTCGGCCAGGCGGACAGCCTGAAGGTAAGTGGTCACCGTCCCCTACGAATATTTGCAACACGCGTGGAGTGATGAATGTATTACCGTCTTACGCTTCATAGTAAAATCTAGCAGTTTATTAAATAGAAGCTTTCATATTTGATTATCGTTGATTTCTAGATCTGTATACTCACTATTTCGCGTTGCGAAACAGTATGGTCGTGTAAGCTCTAGGCTTATTCTCATTGTGTTGAGAGATACTACCTGAGTTTTACTATATTCGTAGTATAATGCGCTAAATATAACCAATTATGTACCAAGTATACAGATATAGACATTTATCACAACCCAGTAACATCTCTCAAAAAAACAATAATTCAGTATCTAGATTGAGGAAAGAAAGGAGGAAAAAATGGTACTTATTTTTATTTTAGTATTTGTATATGTATATGTATGTTTAGTGGTGAAGTAGCATGATCAGTATTTGTTTGTATCATTTTTACAGGATTCTTATTTTCATTGTATTTTATATTTTATCAATATACCTACATATATCATTAGTCTAGTGTAGTGGCAAAAATTTGTAAATGTTGTGCACACCTGTAATTGGCATGCACACGTGTCTAGAAAATCATGTACAAAACCTAATATAAAAACTGTGTGAAATGCTGTTGGCGTGTAAATAAATAAATAAATAATAATGAATTACAGAAAAAAAACTGGATAAAATTTTCTAACTGGAGGTTAACTGTACATTTTCCTTCATAAATCTTTTCGAATAGGTACATACCGAAAAACAAACGCATTTGAAAGGCAGTACATGATATACGCTACGCATTCTAAGCGCATACTAAATTATTATAAATCTCCTATAATGTTTGCTTTATGACTGTTATCATTTATATATTATTAGATTACAGCCATTGAATCAAATCTAGAAAAATACACGTAATTTTCTGGTGATATACGTCATAAACAGCATAATACGAGCACTATTATTGACTCTAACCCCGTATCTTTTCTACATCCATCAAAGTCGTGTAATGCTAAAAAAAGTTCATGCGAAAACTGCCTCTATTAACCCGAATATATTCTTCAACACCTACCCGTTTCGTTTGCAATATACGTAAGAACACAGCTCTTTTATTACACCCCACGAACGTTATTAAAAGACATCATTCCGAACAGCCTACAATAAACAACCCATTTAAGGCGCCCTCTATGAGATTTACAGCGGTAACGATGTCTTTATATCTATCACCTTCTAGCGTAAAGGGTAGATGTATTTCTATCTCTGTCAAGGGTGAGATCGTTCTGAATTTAATTCGGCTAAAAGCAACAATTTATAATCTTGAACATCATAACGTTCTACAAACGTCGCGCTTGCCAAGCGAGAGGAAGAAAACTTCTTTTCTGGCAGCATTGTAACCACAAATGTCAAATATGAAGGAAATAATCAATTCATGCACGATATAACATTTTAAAGAAAAATGTAGATTGAACGAGCCTAATATGGTTTATTAGGAATTGAGTGCTTAAAATAACATTTAAATGTATAAAAGTTTTACAAGGGAAAAGGTTGTGTTTGAAACTAATAGATTCTTTAAATATACATACGTATATTTTTAACACCCCGTTAGTCTTTAGAGCTCTTTTTAAAGGGTGTTGATAATGTTTTATATTGTTTTTGAAGCATCAGTGAAAACGGTTAACTAGTTTTAACAATGATCGAGTCAATATTGATTTTATTTCGAAATCGAACGTTTATAAAAGGACAATACGAATCTTTGATATAATTTCTCAGAAGTTCCATAATTAGCACCCATTACTTTCGAAGAAGAAGAAAATATAGCCTCGTACCCAGTTTTATCTTTAAGTCCATTCCGTTGTATATAACGCTGATGAAACGCGTGGAATAATAAAATATCACGAACCCATAACGCAATATACAAAAATCGTTTCAACAGAACACTTGCCGCGCTCGCGATCGCATACATCATCTGTATCTAAGAAAATGTCGTACCGGAGACAAACGAGGAACACTTATATAACGGTCTTCGGACGGATAATATATGTAATGCGATAACGTAACGGCTGTTACGAGGATACTACGGATAGATGCATTTAAACAAATAGCTATATTTTAGGTGTATTTTGTAACAAATCTCAACCGTATTGGCAATTGTTTATACCGAAGAAAGCTTTCTATCATATTTCTGTTACTACCCAAGTATATAATCGATTGATCGTTATAATGGTCTCGTCGCTATGAAATTTACCAGTATACCTTAAGCAATAGCGAATTGAATGGTCTATTAACTTTCCTATATGAAATCAGCAGGCAGCAATCAAAAAAAGGCCATTGCAACCAATATACACCTGCAACTGATTTCACCCAGAATTATAGGAATCGGAAACTGTTAAGTATTTTGAGTATATATGTAGTTATTTAGACTATTTTTTAGCCGGTAACAAGATTGTAGAGATTAGACTACATATTAGTAATACTAGGCTGTTCCGTACATGATGCTGCGAGTATAGTTAATATTAGCGCGCGTCTGTTACCTATATCCAAAATTGGTGAAAAGCATTTTTTTTTTTTTTTTTCTTTTTTTTTTTTTTT
>DWMG01002361.1:0-13379 GCA_018244855.1 Elbella merops
GGAAGCTACTGGATTTGGAAGGCCCAGGACCGAAAGGAGTGGCGCCGATTAGGGGAGGCCTATGTCCAGCAGTGGACGGGAATAGGCTGATGATGATGATGATGACCATACTAGAAATGGAATCCTGAACAGCACTAACTTTAACAGTACGAAATGTATACAACTTTATACATAAATAATTCTTAACAGGGCTGAACTTTGTCTTAAGTTTTATTGTTACAAAGTATCCGTGATTGTGTGTAATTCTCAAACGGATAAGAAAATCTCTAAATCGGTTGGCAAAACTAACGAAAAATCTGGCACCATTTAACAATATCCGAACGTAGGATTCGGATTTTTATTCTATATTTAAACTGTGGGACCGTTTTTGTCAGCGCGTACAGCAATGTTCTATATACTTATAGAAGGCTCTATAATCACGTAAAATAGCATAACATCTATATTTCCCATAGGGATACGCAGAGGCTTGTAGTACTCAAACTTTTCACTAGTTGTGTTATAGGTTCTACATAATAGAGGGTGAGCCGACTGTCACATACCGGGTAAAAATTTCAAGAATTTCAAGATAGAATAGTAAATACTCTGTTATGCTAGTGTCACACAAGTGGCATCTAAAGTCTTGTAATGATCATACTGCTACCGTCAAATACTGCGAAATACCCTTATGCTGGTAACACACATGTGACATCTTAAACATACATAAGAACTTAATATCTTCATATGCTTATGCTTGTATCACATAAGTGAAATTGTGAGCGAAAGTAATCCTCCTTGTCAAACGACAGATGTGTTCGAGAGGCTTAATTTAATAAATTACAACCTTTAAATTACGGCTGTAATTTATTAAATAAGCCTTATATTAAGAAGGAATTCCGATTTTAATAATTTTAGTATTTCAGTACAACCTTACTATTTTTAAATTTAACAAGTATTGACACGATACGCTTATTATTAATCATAATTAAAATAACTTAAGTTTACTTAAAACTAACAAACTCGTACCAGTATATTATTTATTTTTTCAAATCAGAGCTGGGAGTAAAGTCATCATCATTATTATTACTTAACGTAACGCAACATCACGCCTGTAATCCCCGAAGGGGTAGGCAGAGGAGTGTAGTACACCCCCACGTTTCACCAGTTACGTTTAAGTCCCTCAATGGAATAGGTGGTGATCATTATTATTTATTATGATCATAACACTATACCGACTCAGAACAATGAGATCTACTCGTACCGTCTATTCCCACGATTTCTAACTCGTGATTATTCCAAGAAAATGAATTGTTCGCAAATGGGAATCCGAAAGGTGTTGTTCCGTAAAAATGGCAGACGAAGTTAATTGATTTTCGCTGTAATTGCTAATTCGGCGTACGAACTGTTAGGGAGGACACGAATAGGGATTTTTATTAAATTCAATTTTTAATATAAGAACATTAGTGAACGTCAAAATTTCGAGGGTATCCTAGAACATCATGACATGTGCTTCTTCAAGAAAAGCACAAAGTGAGCTCTCCTTCAAAGCCAGCAATGCGTTGGCCTCTCCTCGGGTGTTGAAAACGTCTATAGGTGACGGTGACCACTCACCAGCAGATGCCCCGTCTGCCTGTTTACTAGGCTAAATATGAATAAAAAATTAAAATGGTTTCCACGTATGCCATCAGGATACAAAAATGATACTTCTCTTCTGTATTCTAATCTAATATTACTACGTGGAACACACATAACATAACACCTGTATTTCTCCAAAAGGTAAGTCAGAAGAGTGAAATTCTCTCACTTTACACCAGATACGGTATACGTGTCTTGGAATACAGATATTTTGCGCTCAGTGCTTCCGGCCTGCCTCATAAGGGACCTGGCGTAGCGTGAGATATACATATTCTATGTATTTAAAAAGTAAGTAAAGTTAAAGATTTGTTGAAACCCGGGCCCTCGAAAGGAGAACTGAAATTTAACAAGCACCTGTGTGCCGCTTACAACATGTTAAACAAAATACCTTATGTTCTGTAAATTATTGAATAAATGTAGTTATTTATTTAGGATGTCTGAAGTTTTCACTTGTCTTCACTATGGTTCCATTATATCTGTGTACGTACGTATATGAATAACGTACATTTATATTTCTGATTTTCCTTTAAAAGTGGGCATATAGTAAAAATCGTGATTAAATTTTTCGCCTCATTTTATAACAACTTGCGCATCACTTTTTCGCCCGCGGGAAATTATTTTGATTATAATCTCAATGTTGATCATGTGGAATCTTCAGCGAAACACTACCATCCGTTCTGATTTGATGTATCACCGGAAGTAGAAGCCAGTTTAATCAATGTATGAACGTAGTAATGTAGCTACATGACTTAAAGTCATACCAAAAATGCCTCAATACATTCGGTCTATATACATGAAGGTTGTGCTTTATATTTATTTACATTTATATACGGTCACAAAGTAGATCGTCATACTACCAGGTGGTCTGACAACCTGAAGTACACAGCGGCGTGCTGCTGGATTCGAAAGGCCCAGGAGCGGAAAGAGTTGCGCCGATTTAGGGAGGAAAATGTCCAGCAGTGGACATACAAAGGCTGATACAAAATATGTAATGAGAAATATATTATAAAAATACTTCACTTTCCGAACCTCGATTCGGTTTCACACAATACAATTACACACAAAAATTTCTTCAGCAACATCTCGTACGGAACTGATGTCTAAATTCTTCATTCACATATCTGATTCGTAGTTTTCTAAAACTTGAAATCGTTAGGCAAAAAACCAATTTAGATCTAGTTGTTCCAAATAAACATTTGTATTCAGTAATAGCATATAATTTTTATTAACAATCCACTAAGATTAATTAATTAAATTTCAGTTCTTGCATGAAATCTTATCTAGTTGAATAATTTCCAGTAATACATAAAATTAAAAATAACCTACAATTATATGTAAGTATCCGAAACCTGCGTGCATGTTGTGAAGAGTTAAATACCTGTAAGCAGCAGGGCAGGTCTGTAAGGACAAATACTTAGCACTCGTTTCTCAATGCCACCGCTACGTGACGTGTTAATATAATAATAATAAAATTAAAAGTGTTTCAGTACACGCGGGTTTCTGCCACTACTTATGAATAACCTGTTTTCACGTCACAGTTCTGCTGGAAGGGATTCCTTTAGAAATAAGCCGTACATCTGTACAGACATCATTGGGGGTGGCCTATGTCCAGTAGAGGACTTAGATACGATGGTAATAATGATGATGACATATATAATTAAATAAATAAATAAGAATATCCCAATAAACGAATAAATAACAACACCAATATCACAACCCTACCGTCGTTTCGGAATCTAGCAACAAATGTACCGCGCCGAATCAATTTATTCTGGCTCCCCTTTTTCATTACCTCGCCATTCTGCGATTGGGCCATCAATGATATTCTGTAATTGAATTTCGAAGCTTCATGGCTGAAGGCGAATTAGAAACGGCATTAATTTAGGTATTCCTGTTTTAAAGCAAATGTAACATGATTCGCCCTTGCTGACGAAATCCCGGCATAAGATTATTACGATGTCTTTTCGTTCAGATTCGTCAGAGATACTAATGCTTACTAATGGGACGTAATAGGTCGCTACCATTGTTGTTTAGTATTGTTTGTTGTTAGCGAAATTATAAAATATCTTGTGAATTTCTTCTCGTTTATGTAATATATTTACTAAGAATAATACGTAAACGTTGTTATACTAATAGAAGAGTGGAATTGTTTTTAATAAAAACTGATCATATTTTGGTCAGTAATAACCCCGAACCCCGATAAATATCCTTCTATCAGCGATTACAAGACTAAAGATGGAGATAAATCTTTCCTATTCATTGCCACTCCATCCATTGCTGGGGCGTTGGACACCAACTGCTTCCAGCTATATTCTACAGATCATCAAACCACCTGGTAGGCGACAAATGTCATTTACCCATATATGTATTTACGTCACGTAAACTTGACCCGGGAAATATTTTTTTCATGTACCAGATATTATAGCCAGTATGTGACTGAGTAAGCACATTGAGCATTGATTGGTTTCGTGTCAGCTTTACGGTAGAAAAGACTTGTTACGCTTTGTATGAACAGAATATAAAACCTGCTGGACGTATCTTGATTACAATGTGTATACATATTTTGTTAAGCAGAACAGTACATCGCCTTAAAATTTAATTAACAGGTAAATAAACGAATAAAACTAATTGAACGCTCAAATGATTTCAATAAATTCAGCACTGCGTGTGATAAATTTTTCTTTTTGTACCCAATCCATTGAAGTATTGTCTTTCTTTCTTTCATACTATTTACCGTATTCCGTTAGCCGTACTTGCGCAACCTTACACAGAACACAATAACTAATAAATACAAATAATAATAACTAACAAATACAAACAAAAAAATATATTATACTCTCTAAACCGTCTTTCACTGTGCTGTAGGCCTTACAATAAATAGCATTTGCTTGTAGATTTTTTCGTACATACCCACACATCAATTAAGTAATATACGTACACTGCATTGGTGATAAAAAAAATAAAAACAGTTTTAACTTTGGCTTAAAAATTGTCTGTTATATTTAGTTTGATTTTCTGTTCTGTAAGTGATTGTCTTGTTAATCGTTTGAGAAAAATAAATTTCTCTAACCATAGATAGTTATAAAACGTGTGAAATATCTTTACACAATATTCCGTATTTATTATATTTTTATCACACACGTGCAGAATGCTCAGTCGTGCGACTGAACACTCGATTAAACAGAAACGTTATATTGCCTCTATGGACATCTCTGTTAAACGAACATCAAGGATAACGTTTATATAAAGCAATATATGAACAAACAATTTACACGCAGATCTATGTTTATTTATTTATTTTATTTATTTATTTATTCTTTATTATCAGAAACAAAGGGCTGACTTAATGCCAAGTGGTGTTTCTACCAGTCAAATCGGGTGATGGTGAGAAGTTGTGGTAGGTTAATATATGTATGTACATACACATATAAATTAAAAACGAAAATCGTAGAACTAATGGATTGTTTTTGTCTTTAATTTAATATGCCGTAGATAAGGCTAACATACGTTTGTTCTACTACAAATTAAACAAGTAACCAAACATATAGGGACCCCATGTACGTACATATATATAATTTTATTTGACTGGTTATACGTACAATAATTGTATATGCGTTTGATGAGTAATTAATGAAGAGATTTAATTTTCACACACACAAACTCACACACACATACTGACATCGTCCATTGCTGGACATAGGCCTCTCCAACGGGACGCCACTGAGCAATTGATTCAATCTATTCCCTTTTATTTTCCATTATGTGGCAGTCACAAAGGATATCGCAACGTAAATAGAGCTGGCAAATCACTATTTGTATAGTAAACAGTGTAATCGATATAGCGCTACTAGCCACTACGCACTTATAAATTTAAATTAACTTGTACCCAAAACATAGTTGGGAGTGCTATAACTTCGCCGAGCTGAGCGAGCGACTATTGTATCAAAGTCAAAGCAAACCTCATCTCAACTCAGAACAGAGCTGACCAAATTCTCTGTGCTTTGTGATAAATTACTTTGAAAGTTTATATCTAGAAAATTAAATTTCGAATGATTAATTAAATTAAATTATGGAATGAAGTGTCAGCGTATTCTATTTTTGAATGGAATTTTCTACTCTGTAACAGAAATAATTAATTAAACAAGATTATATAAGAAATTTAATAACAATATCGTCTTTTAAAGTCCCTTGGAATAATGGATTTGAATATTTATGACAAGCGATGTTCCCAAATGTATGTATGTCTTTGTTAAACACTAGTATCTGCACTAGTGTCTGGAGTGGAGACAGCGACTTGGAAGACTAGAGAGGCCTATGGGAGTGAGCTGATGATGATGATGATGATGATGATCTGCACTAAAGGAATACTGTAATAGATTATATACAATGAAAACAACTAGTTACAACAATATTACACATTTATAATATAGTTTTTACTTCATGCTAATTAGGTCTTTGGAGCGTAATGTATCGAGTTGGTAAGACGATTTCATTACACTTCAGTGGTCTGCTTCACGGATAAAACCTCGACAGTGTTCTACCAAAATAATATATATGTATAATAATTAGTGTACATTACTGAATATTTATTGTTATAAAAAAGCTTACAAGTTTATAAATGTTCTAATATTCCATGTCCATTATTTATCATACATGAATTAGTCGTTTAAAATATAGTTTTACGTTCATATTTTATTTATGTTGAAAGTAGGAAAAACCGGATATGTTTGAAAAACAAGAAAAACGAAAATGCTTGAATATAAATCTTAAAAAGCACGTTACACAAAATGTTACCTGTTTTTTGCCTAACGCCACGAGCAAGCAATTCTATACACCCTACTCTACGTCAGTGTATTTCGCACATGTAAAGTTGTTCATTTAGTTTCAGTATAAAAAGTATTCTTGGTTTAAAACGAATTCCTTTCACCCTAATGTAACGAGCTCACAAAAATGTTTCACAAGTTGTTTACAAACTCCAATTGAACCGAATTTTGAAACGCGCTAGTCATCCGCCATTTTAGTGAATTATCATGCCTTTACAAAATGGCGTTAATGGACGCCTAGTTTCCCGCGAAAAGATTAAAACTTTATTGACGACGATTAATTTTCTATTCAGCCAACGACGTTCATTGTATTCTCATTGTCGTTTGAATTAAAATTGGGTTGCGATACCCTTTGTGTGTTTGACAGCATATTTGTGTACTCTAAGGACAATGGGTGAGAGACGAGTTTGTTGTGAAACACATGTACTTCAAGGATATTATAAATATAAAAGGATTTTAGTTAGTGGTTTAGAACTTACTTCTAAAGAGACAAGAAATATTGGACACAAAAAACAATAAAACGCGCACAATTACAAACTTATAGAACTACATAGGTACTGCTCACACACATACGCAGGAATGCACCCACATAAGCACGCACAAATACGTACCTGTGTTCACACACGTGCACAGGTCTTTAATTCTTAAAGTATATTTAACATAGATATCTATTACTTAAAAGAGTGCCTCCAATCACAGTTATGAATATAGGGTACGTATTGAAAAGTCATATCTTATATTATTTCTTTTATATCAATATCGTTTTTATGGTTAGAAGTCGACCATCGAGCTGTTCCTTTTACTTCATAAATAAATATCCTTTAGATTCGTCTTCAATCTCCGTTCGATATAGGAACGGTAACGATATTAATTTCTTAAAATGATGTCCACTATCAATCATGAGAAAGTATCGGAACCCATGGTTGTATTACATCGATAAATCGTCGTTTTACGTCGATGCCTCGCGCGATACTCTCTATAAGCTATACACATCAGAGTAGTTATTCATTATGTTACATCGTCACGCCTGGTTCCTTACCAAGTACTCAGAGAGACTGATTACCTGTATCTATTCTTACACATCTGATGCGGTTCTTCTTCAATCAACACTCTCTAGGTATTGCCTCGATTAATTATTAAAATTTTTGTTACGCAAATACTGTGTTTGTACTTTAGATTTGAAAAATACGAGGTCTATATCTCAAGTATTATGGAGGGCAATTGAACCTCTAAGTCAATTGTCAACATTTGTTGTCAACAAACATATTAGTTTTAATTTATCTCATTATAGATCATAACGATATAATTAGAGAAAGGTAGACTTATATAAAATACTAGTAGTGACTGAACGTTTGTATGGTCTTAGTAAATGGTCAGACACGTGTCCTATTATGATATGATTGTACACGTCCTTTACAGTTATATTGATGTACTAAGGAATGCGAAGTTGGCTTTTATTTGTATCAAATATACGAGAAAACGTCAAAAATCCCGTACAATGTAACACATAGTTTATGTAGACGTAACATCACCACTCAAATGTTCTTTCTTGTGGGTTTTCGTCGTTGGCAGTACTATTGACTAGATGGCAGCACTGTCGCATTCGAGTAGATGACTGGATTCGGACGTTGCCGAAATTTGTAGATATATTCATCAAATTTGATAAACGTTTTACAAAATATTATCTTATAATATTTATGAATACAATTCAATAGAAATCCAAAGATCTTCAGTACATTTATTGTTAAAAATAAATCTTCGATTCAATATGGAGCGGTAAGCTTGATTATTTTACTGCTAGTATTTAGACCGTTTTCACTTGTACACTGTAAATTTATATCGGGTAAATGAATAAAAACAAACGCGAAATAAAACGGGCTTCGAATTGAATTATAAATGAACGCATGAATAAATAAACGAGAGCACTTAGAATGTGAAAAACAGAAGAAAACACGTTTTGTTTTTGCAACGGAAAAATTTTTTTTGAAGGTATTTGAACAGGTCTCTCTAAACACTCTCCGAGGGTACTTTAACATTTGCTTTATTCAGTCGTTATTTGTCTTTTGACCAACTTTTTTGGCATGAATATTTACGTTTGGTCTATGCAGTATACATACTTCGACTAAACAGTATACACATTTTGATATTCAGGTTTAAAAATTTAATGTACAATTTATTTTGTCGTGTGCTTTATGAATACATACAAAAAAAAAATGTCAAAACCAATCATGTTTCGGCATGCGGATGGATATATTAGATAGAAACTAAGAGCTTGACGAAGAAAAGGCGCAAGTCTTCCTGAGACCAGAATCAAACGCATTGTTGTTCCAAAATTCAAAATTGGAACGTTTTCGATTATTATCGCAACGTTTCCAACATTCCATCTTGACTTACTTTTCTTAAAGTAATAATAATAATGGAAACAACAACTTGGCAGAAATAGACGAAGAGGTAGCATTACTTAAATTATTGTATTTCTAAATCACGCCTCTAAAATTGTTTCGTCACTCCAAGAAGTAACTATAATGAGTTTTCCTAACCAATTTCTTCGATTCATTATTATTCAAAGGATCTAGAATATTTTGTTCGACACGTACTTAGTGCCGAGATGTTGTAAAGTGGAACAAATTTGTGCTTTATTCACTGAGTTGGAGTGTTCATTTTCGTGCACAGGTGTAGCTAAAATTAGGCAAGTTTATCAATGAATGTTATACCTTATTACGTAGTCCGAAAGTTGAAAATTCAAAGTTTGAAACCGAGAACAGTTGCCGCAAGGTGCGTGAATATTTAACGTGAACGAAATTTAACCTTATGTTTGGCTGACCTGAGATAAAACTCCATTGTTCGTTAACAAAGCGCCCCGCACAAGGTACACTCGCAAGAATAAGTTTTGAACAAACACCGGAGCTACGAACGGGGTTGCTCGCAACTTGTTGGACTTAAAAAAAAACACTACAGTTTGCTTGCTGAGATGCTAATATTTTATAACTTCCTTATTGAACTGTGTTACTTTGAGAAAAAATACATAATTTATTCTCTTGCTTTTTAGATAACAGCAACATAACATCACGCTTGTATTTTTCCAAAGGGGTAGGCAGAAGAGTGTAGTAGACTCCGACAATTCATCAAGTGTGCAACAATTTATATATATATTCTGGTATTATTTGCAAATGCATGTGTAATATATGATAGGTGTTTATATAACCTTTTAGGTAGGTTTCAACAAGGTATCGGAGTTAATGATAATGAAAATCGCTTTTACTCGGTACTTTAACGTCTTCCAAACGATATATAAACAAACTATATTTACCTAATACAGATAAAAATGAATTTTTCATTTGAAAAAACTTGTACAGATTAAAAAACTACCTATATACGATTGTAGAATGATTTTGAAATCCCACGTACATCAAGATTCATTGAAAGCCAAGTTCTGAAAAAAGATAAGAAATCCGTATGACAGTAGAATAATTTAAATGTGTCGTTACAAAAGAACTGCCTGTATTCGAATTTAGTAACATTTTACGTCATTTCATACATTCTTGTCACAAAACACCTATGAACCACAAAATTTTAACACCAAGAAATTAAACTCTATGTAATCAAATAAATACGTTTATTTACTGTCAATAAGTGGGTTAGTACTCGTTTTCTAATAATAATTGATTTTTCGTTTTATAGTCTGCGCAGGCAAAGGACTTTCCGCGATGGACAAGGTATGCGAAGCGGGAAACAATTTCATCTGAAATTTGCCACGATGCTTACTCATACATAAAATGTATGGCAGAGCAATACGATAATAACAGTTATTTGAAAAACTTTTTGTTTGTGATAGTTTTAGTCCCTAGTAAGTTTAATAGATGAGCTACAAATATGTAATGCAATTCATGGGACATTCATATGTAGAACTGTATAAGTATTATGTTTTATGGCGTATGATCGTAACATATTATACAATTGTTGTTATAAATTTAATATTGTCTAGAAACATGTCTAAAATGTCTTATCAATTTCTTATGAAACATGTCTTATTACCTAACTTCAGTCTTTCAATTGACATGTTTTAAAGCACCTGACCTTTTGTGCTCCGGGCCACTTGTGGCCGAGGAGTTCTCCGCTACCCCAGTTGACCTTTGTCCCCATTTAATTGGATCCTTTTTCAAATCCCCTACTCAATTTATTAGAATGTTAAAACCTTAAAGGATAAAATATGTATATAAGTATACATTTACGTGACATCACGACTGTAATCCCCGAAGCGGTAGGTAGAGGAATGTAGTACACTCCCACGTTTCACCAGTTACGTTTAAATCCCATGGAATAGGTGATAAGCCTATTGCCATACACCGGGCATAGATCCAGTATCCAAGTCACTACTAGAAATTGTAAATTAGAAAAATCCTATAGTACCCGACCCGGGATTTGAACTCAGTACCCCCCGGTCGACAATCGCACTTGCCAACGACGCCACCGACCAACTCAACCAACGAGGCAGTCAAGAATACAATTACGTTCAAATAATTTACTAACACAGGCTATTAGTAATTCACTCGGAATCATGAAATTGCTTCTAATTATCTGTTATCTTCTAATTATATATTATTCTAATTATCTGTTAATTAATTATATATATCTAAAGCCTTCTGAGGTTAATTAGGTTAAGACAGACGTTTGACTAACCAAGAAGACCCAGAATGTCCCCTAAAGCAGTTAATTGTGTGCAACAGGCTTCTATAAATAGCTAGATAGATTTATATGCACGTTATATACGAAATATATGACGCAAGTTTCACCCAAATATCAAAATACCCAAAGTGAACAATAACGAATTTTTCCCTCTCAATAATTTATAATAATATGCATTTAAATATCTCATACAACAAAGTACCTATAAACTCGTAAAAAATATTTTACATCCATTTCGATTGTACTACGAGTAAACAAATATGTATTTTTATTTACGACCATATTTCATAAAACCATTCGTCGGCAAACATTGGTCGTGAACGAATAGCGATATGTTCCATTATGTAAATTGTGAGCAAATCTCTTCTATTAGCATTTACCACTGTGCAAATCGTATTGAAGACAATTTTCGATGTAGCGATGTCGTGCACGCAGATATTTATACGATTAAATGGATTGTTTGATGTTTAATACAATTATATTTATTTACTTTAAAGGAAGTTAAACATGCATGTAGTAGTTATTACATTAGAAAATAAGAAATGGAAATAGAAGAAGAAAGAAAATTGATACGACGAGCTAAGAAAATGATAATATGACGCCCATTAGTTAAGGCCAATTTTCAATTATGAAACCATCTTGCCACGTCCGGCTCCGTATGTCATATCAGGTAGGGCGCACTCATTAGAGACTCTCACCCTCAAACTTCGCGGTAGCGATGATTCATGAAATTGATTGAAATTGAATTCATGAGAAATTCACAACAACAAATTGAAATGTCAATGGAATTTTTCCGTGACTGCGCATGATTGCTGGTGGCCAATAGGGCTGGCGAGTGCATTATCAGGCACCTATATTGAGTAATTCATTTTTTTCGAGCAGATGCTTGGCGTTCTTTCACGTTCACAGGCGCTCGGAAAACATAGAGAGCCATAGTTTTGCAACATGGCTAACCACGACTGCTCTGCCAACTGTCCTATCCGGGTCTGAGCGCAACGAATAAAGATTTAAGTGATAATACTCTTTTGCTCTAGGACTGCTCGAAATTCCGGTACGATTCTTTAAAGTTTGAACCATTTAGACTTATGTTTTTAACAGTATATCTCAATAAATTTCTACTCTGCGGTACTGTTAGTGCAAGGACTATTGTGTTTAATAATATGAGTATTAACATGAACAATGTGTGTTTTATATTTTTTAATAAAATGTTTTCGTTGTTTTATTAGATTCAGTTTTCTGCGCTCCTTCCATATAATCTTTTCGGATAGGTTTTGAAGCATTTGAAAACATCTCTAGTTTCGCGTAGCTTCGTCCTTTTTTTAATATCCAATGTCATCTTCATCCTCATAAGCCTCTCCAATAGTACGCCACTGAACTAGGTCTTCAGCTTTTCCCATCCAACCGCAGCCAGCCACTTTGCGTATATCGTCATTCCACCTATGGTCTCCAATCCAGAATACAAAATACTACTCCAACGATTATCGAATTTGCGACAATGTTACTAAGTCACTGCCACTTCAGCTTGCTGATCTTTCGAGCTATGTCGATAACTTTGATTCTCTGTCGAATCGCCTATACAATATATCGTACAATACTTCATGATATTTCCATTCAATTATTCACTACATGGCAACCCTGGAACACTATTCATGATCAAGATAGTTGACGGAACAGCGCACGACAGGCCATTGTTTGATGAATTATTATGTTCCCATGTCGTGCCCATTTCGTGCCCATCGATCTCTCAAATTTTACTTGAACGGCATTCCAATGCCTTTCCTTTTCATACATTATACGAAACTTTGGAAAATAATACTCTAACAAACACCAATAATATGTTGGGACATCACACTCGGCGATCTGATCCTAAAGAGAACATCAAGAAAGCTTGTGTCACGGTGACCATACAATAACGGTAAAGTTACAAATGGTAATGCGAAATTAATATTATAAATAAATAAAGTATGCCACAATAAAGTATACAACCTGGTAGCTACGAGTTCAGACTGTCACTCCGGGAGTGCTAGGTTCAAAACCATGGCGCGCACTTCTTGTGCTCACTGCACTCACAAAAACGTGCGTTTTAAGATTCAATATGAAAAAAATTTATAACGATAAACGAAAACCTCGTGACGGAAGCTGCACGCTTTTGAGCTTAGGAAAAAAATCATAAAGACTGTCAACCCGCACTCAGTCGCGTAACAGACTGTGACCTAAAGCCTTCTCATTCAAAGAAAACAGCCACACAACAAACAACTA
>DWMG01002362.1:0-13377 GCA_018244855.1 Elbella merops
TAGTTTTTACCTAAAATGAATTGATGTAGCGTAAAATGCTGACTAAATGAAATACTGTACGAGCGTTGCCCGTACAGAGAACATAATGGAGAAACTATGAGGTGTCCATATTTCCCATACAGATGTAAATGCTTAAGTTTCAATGAATGAAACGATAAATTAATTTTATGTGTACCTACTTTATTTTATACGAATTACGAAATTAAATAAAGGTTTGAGTAATGTACTGTTAATCAACCTGCTTTCGACCGGCGCTGCTGACATCCGGATTATCCTTCAGTTTCATTAATATTTGTTAATTAATCATACACAATATTAAGCGAATGTTCGCATATACAGGTTTAAATTATTTTTGGGTACAGCCTAAAATTCACATTACTGTGGTGTGGTGGAAACGAAATTTCTGTTTCAACTTAAGCCACCTAAGTATTTTACTTTTGTATATTTGTTTAGTTATAACTAAACCAAACATGTATAAAATACATACGCTGTTTTTACAATAACTAGACTTTTATTTTATTTATATGAATATAATAATATTACGCTTAAAGTTTAATCATTGTTATACGAGTATACCAAGTAGGTCAAAGCTTACTTAAAATATTTTGTAATACACACACACACACACGCACACGCAGATATACGTATTTAGGTGTGTGTGTTCCGGCTCATATGTTACGGCATCGATACTTAGTTGGATAGTCACCTGTGAATGGGTTTGAATAATTTCAGTATTCCTGGTTCCTCAGTGTTTATGCGCTGCCGTTGTAAGATGTTTTAAAACGTAATTAAATATTACTTAACGCGAATAACTAAATATTTATTAACCACAACAATTAATAACGCTGCTACAGTATGTTACAAAATGTGACCTTCCAAATTTTTAATTACGTTTTTAAATATTTTTATAACTGCACTGTGGCAGCAGCATTATGATTATGTTTTCGCGTGTGTTTATGAGATTTACACGTGCCCTTTATAAATAGACCGGCTCAGAGCGGAGCAGATTATGATTGTCTTCAAAACAGAACTGTAGCACATTTTATTAAAATCAATTTTGACATTTCAATCGTTTTATGGCTAGAGGACGCTCGAGAGCCATCACAGAAAAAATGAAATGTAAAATTAATCTTTATTGATAGATGCTGAAGTTGTATTTTAAATACAATCAAAATTCGCTTTGCTCTCCGAATTATTCTATTCGGAAGGACTCCTATAATATATACCAATACATATGCATGTAAGCGAAGCTAATATGCGAAGTGTGGAGCGTTAGAAATTATTAATTTCCAGGCAACAACACACCAGCCTTACAATTTGTACTGTAGTTGAGCTTAAGCGAGTGTATGTACTAGATAATATTAAGGTACTATATGTATTATGTTCACGTCGGATCTTATGAATAGACTAAGCGCACATGACAATTGAGAACATATTAAACGTTTTAATAAACAAAGCCTATTGTCTTTTAATTCCACATCTGATTAGAACTCATATAAGTAACAAAACTTTGTGTCCTTAGAATAAGTATGTCTGTAAACATCTCCACATACGGCTATCTATCTGATCCTAAACTACGTGGAACCTGTTTTATGGTAGCCTGATACCTGTTAAGCTAAATACATACATGGAAATATACTTATTTATATAAATATTTGTCCTGACGGAAATCGAACCCGCGACCTCCGGCAAAATCATCGGTATATATGGAAAATGTACACCCATCATCGTCATCATCAGCCTATCTCAGTCAACTGCTGGATATAGGCCCCCTGATAGGAAATACGCGTGAGCGCCATGACGCCTTATTTGTCACAAATTAGTGCACCATAGAACAAAAATATCCAGAACAAATAATAACAGAACTATATTCGTAGGTATCCTAAGGAAAATAGCTGTGTTGTCTAACAATAAAACCGGAGCTTCGGTTATATAGATATGAAATAAAGGTACTTGCACATAAAATGTGCACACTATTCATGACCAACCGCAATAAACAGGTCATAATGTCCAAATGTTAACCCTTCAAAATGGTTTGCGACTCTTATCTTCAGTTTACGTGGCTTCACCGTGGACCGCGTCCATTTTACTACTATTTCTAATACTATGTTTACAAAGCGAATAACTCTGACTAAAACACCCTACCCTTTGAGACGATAATAATATCTTGGATCTACTCACTCGCGACCCTTTGATCCTAAACTAAAAATAACCTAAACAAATATATGTACTGATAATTTTGCATCAAAAAGAGCATAAATATTGTTATAGGGTATTTTGGCAAATATATATTGTGCATGAGAATTGATCACACAATCCGAAAATCAGTAGTGAGGGTCAATAGTTACTGAACCAATAAACAAGACAAGGTTTATCATGATAGCCGACTACGCAGAAAGTTAAAATTTGGTTCCTAGCTTGGCCTAGTGAATAAGAAACGTAGTATTTGTCGAAAGCCTAAAAACAATAAAATAGACTGTAATCAGAATAAGAATAGGGACGACGTTCCATCATATTGTGACGTCTTTTCTGCCATTATGAACTAGTTATTTAGGGTCAACAAAACTGATGATAATTATCACACCATCATTGAGCTCTTCACCGTTCAAGTGTTGGACACGCTCTCCTGTAAAAATTAGAAGGTTTAAGCGTTTAGAGCCATTGTCTACCACTCTTGTGACATAGGTAATGGTTGGCAGAAAAGGATTACACAATAGTAAACAAAATAAAAATAAACGTTTAAAAATAAAGAATGCTAATGAAAGTATTTATTCATAAAAAGGAAAATGTCAACTAATAAGTTTCTCCTACTTCAGTAGATTCTCTAGTATTTGTAATTGAATTTAAAGTGAACGTATAAGCAATGGCTAACGATACAAATGAGGTTTTGCTGCCTTTTTTTATTTCTCAATCACGTCTTATTTTGCAGTGCGGCAAAGCGCTTCTCTCGAATTAGTTTTGCTTGAGCAATTATGCCATCTGATTAAAATGGCCGGTTTTTAATTTGTTAGTCTTGATGAGCTTGCAAACGGAGGGAAAAAAAGTCGAAATAACTTATTTTAATGCAACGAAATAACATTACGTCACCTGTAAAAGACGTCAGTACGTCCGTATAGGCGATAGTGTTGCCAACTAGGCGACGGTGCTGCCATTCGTTGAGTAAGAATATTGTGCCACTCCCTACAATAATCTATGCTCAAGTGAGTATGATAGTTCTATACAAAGCAAGCATCATACGATGGGGGTCCATTCACGTCCATATTGATATACAATTGTATTACCAATTGTTACAGCAACAACTGCAGTAATTGAACTATTTAATTTGGCAACAGTCAGCTTTGTTTACAATTAACGGTTAATCAATGTGGTAAATGAGCTATGTCCTTGGTATTTCTTGCAACTAGGATATACGGAAAAGAATAGTCTGTTGAATCGAGAAGAAATTTATATTTGATTTTTTGTTTAAAACGGAACGAGAAATCTTGATATGCGTTAATGATATTTTAATTTGTCTACGTATTTTAATTAGTGCTCTTACCACAGACATTAATCCATTGCTCTGACTTACCTCACGTATGTTTTTCCGGATGGCCAGACTAGTTTATCTATAAAGATCCTTCTTTATAAGCTCTTTCCGATTGAAGCGCAGTCGCGGCGCAGTCAGTGCCAAAAATCATACGTGAGTTAGTTACGCCAGTACATATAGGTATAGTCATGAGTATAAGCACTCACGAGACATTTAATAGTAAAATTGATCCGTTGATATTACTGACAATTTTTATGGACGGTAACACCGTTCCAACTCCAATTTTTTTGTAATTACAAAATATGACAGTCTCATCACGTTTTCGTATGCCCATTAAATCTCTATAAGCTCGCAGTCACCGCTCGAAATGTTGTATATAATTTTTCGATTTATTACGTAGATTTCCAAATTGGCTTTATACTTAATGAACGTTCTGAAACATAAATTTTCAGTCCGTTTCAGGGATACTATATGTACTAACAAAATTTCCCTTTCATTTTTTTTCAATTGATGAAAAAATTATAAGATTCTTGATTAGAAGAAAAATTCACATTAAGGAAACGAGAATAAAAACGCTCATAGCTGGGAAGTTAGTCTGTTATATGTTTACTTCTCTATTTAAATTTTATATTAAATTACTTTCAATCTGGGCTATATCATCACTGCATATTAGCACAGCACGCAATCTTCCATAATTAGCTAATAATTGGCAAAACCGAATGAATGTTTGAGCGGCGGCGTGGCAAATTAGCAAGGCTTACAACTCATCTCCGTGTACAACAGCTAATCTGGGGTTCATTTCTAAAACATGGAGGATTGTTTAAATTTTCATAACTGTTTTTACATTCCGCAAAACAATCACTAGATATGTAAGTAAATACCATAGCCAGTAAGTAAGTTAGCTGATATTTTGTATACAAAGTCTCCTTCATGAACAAATTCATAATAAACATACCTATTCTTTTTTTCCACGATTGAAATACGTGTGCAATAGCTTCTCATCGTCATACTCTTCATTCATATCGTCATACTCTTCTAGTATTAATATATGGCTGAGTTACACGTGATTACCAAAAGTTCATAATCTATTCAACTGTAAATAGTCATCTAATTGTAACTTCCGAGATTGGGCCAACGGGCCATCAAAGGTGTCAAAGACAAAGGCCGGAGACTACAATTGGCTTGACACTAATAACAGTATTAACTAAACGGCTAAGGTTAATACGTTCTAGTTGACGTGTCACGACGGTAGGCCGTAATACGAGGTGTCTTATATTCTTTGTCGGATGTATATTTGTCTTTTCCTTGATTAAAATCATTTGCATAGAATATCTAGCTGGTTTCCTTAAATTCCTATTTTAATGTTGTATTATGGGACACATTAATTTGAATAACTGATATTTTGATCTTGGATAAACGTTAATGCCTACCATATTGTGGCAACCGAAGTTCTGGAATCTGGCGATTTGGTTTGTATGTATTGCATTTGACATGGTTACACCTCTAATTGCCTCACACTGACGTAACATTTTGATTGTAACAATAGTACCTATTCATTTGGCGACAATTCCAAGTCTGTAGTAACGTTTTGGTAGACATTTCAGTTCTGTGGTCATGTTTTCTTTCATAAGGTCATCTTTTATTACCGTCATAATCTAACACTGATAATTCTGAACCCACTGTATTTTAGGTAGTTGTAAATCTCAAAAACATTTCAAATATTGCAATATTCTTTACTTGGTATAGACAGGGTCGTAAACAGGGCGGATGATATATAAATAATGAGCCCAGCAGAGGTATCGATAAGCTCTTGTTGGTTAGTGAACACTATGGACTATAAATACATATATACAACACTAGATGTTTAATAGGTTCACCTATTCCGTGGGTAATGTTATGTTTAACTTAACAGTAGCTATATGAACGAATGTAAAGTAGACGTCAGAACTTGCAGATTCCCAATTGGCCCATGTAACGTCGAGATGAATGGCATGACAGTATGCTATTAGTGCATTCAGATGATAGATCGCACGTCGAGCTAACTAATGATTTAATCTAGATGCAAGAACTCCCTTCCCCAGTTTATAGTTGGAGCGAATTTAATGTTCGTGCTGTTTTTCCCGATGCGTTCGTGAAAATAGTTGTGAGGGACGCTGAATCAAAATGGATGGCTGCGAGCTGTCAGCGAGTTGAGATGATAGATCGAGCGCTGAGCGATTTCACGATAATATCTTAATGCATGAAATCACTGTTTAAACACGACTTTATAACATTTTTGAATGCATATTGAAATTATTATCTTAAGCATCTGCTCGAAAAAAATGCAGAGACAGTTCTGCAGGCTTACAAGCAACTTACCTAACTGCGACTGATCTGTCAAGAGCATACGAATACAAAGGAAATCATAGTGTGAAAAAGTATTAACAAGTCGTAGCATATCCGTGTTTAATTTCATTTCAATATAATTATATATTACTAAAGTATTTTTAAAATGTGCCGTCTAAAATTTTTCAAATCAAAGAATATTGACTAAACGATTTTAAAATCTACCATTCGTGCGTAGATTGAAAATAATAATGAGCATATAGTTTATTGTGTAAACAAAATATACAATACATTAAAAAGTATTTTACTTAATCTTTGCATTGTCTTTGAACACCAGCGGACGGGGGCGATTCCTATTTATGTACGGATGTGACAAAGGGTGCGAGAAGCTGCAGGTTGTGCCGAAGTGCTAAAGAGCGTTCGAGTAAACTCTCGCTGTTGTCTCGCAACTCCTTCAACTGCTTGCAAATAATTGCCTTTTTTCTTAAAACTGGATTATACCTCTATAGGTGGGTGACACGTTTATTCCATGATGTTACGTACAATAACACTGAAGTGTACTACACTCCTCTACCTATCCCTTCGGGGAAAAACAGGCGTAATGTTCGGCTGATATGGTGAACTAGATAAATCTTACGAATCTACAGTTATATTGAATGCGCATAGGCCTCCGCCAAGGAATTGATTTCATGAGGTCAGAACACCGCTGTGCGAGCACTATCCGTGCGTGACGTAGTACTAACTGATTCAACGGATCATTCAGCACGGTCATGCTGGACTGAATAGTTGCTAGATTGTACTTCATGACCATCAGCTTTGTTAATACCTCGTCGATTAGCTATCAGAGATTAAACATAACATAACATGACCCCTTTATTCCCCCTAAGGGGGAAGTATTGAAGCGAAGTACACTCCCACGTTTCACCAGTTATGTTATACGTCTCACCATGAAATAGGGGGAGTCTATTGTCATACACCGGGCACAAAACTAAATTCCGAGCGAATTAAGAATTCCAAGTTAGTAATTCCAATAATACTTTGATCGACCCGGGGATCGGATCAAGGCCTATTGATCAGAGGCCAGCCAAAAAAAATTACCTTCGTAAATAAGTCATCTCTAATCCAGGGACACGTTAAATAATGACACGTATTGCTAGAATAACCAAAAGTACTACCAATGGATCGGTGTTTAGGTAAAACATCAGTGTGAAATTATAAAGGAAAAAATACACACTCTTGTGCGAATGAGAAAATTGTTGTTAGCTTTCGAAATAAAAAAATATCTTCAATTTCTAATACCTAGAAAACATAATAGGGAAAATATCGAGCATTCTTATTGTCATCGTTTAGAATGAACCGATCCACTCGTCCAAGTTGGCTTTTCATTTCATCAGACGAATGGACGTTATTACAAAATTTTTCTATTGAACATTTTTTATTCCGCGTTTTCCTGCTATCGATCTCGACTCAACACACATTAACGATGTATACATTATATGGTTCCTTAAAATCATGTTATATCACAATTATAATATTTTATTAACACTCATTTGAAACCTGTTCACTAAAAAATTATTGCTGTTGACACGTCGTCATATTTATTAGTTCTACTTATGAATTCGGTTCTCTTCTCAGAGATCACAGTTTAAATGTCTACATGAAAGTGGTTTGGAAGACTTCAAACTTTTAAAAAACATTGCGAATAATTTTTACTTCATGGATTTTCTCGTTATGTTTTCCATCACCGTTTCACCGAATAATATTAAATCTTTCAAATACATAAATATGACAGAAATTCCATGTTCAGTTTGGCTGTGAGAAAATCACAATTTCTGAGCTATATTTGGATATCTATGCAACTATTTAGTTGAGTTATTTATATAATATTATGTTCCTAACAATAATGACGTAAAGGGAATATGTATATTATACAGATTTTAGACGCTCTTGCTTATTAGCTTAAAATCCATAGTAGGCAATCCGTACAAAAAATTTGAAAACCTCATTTATTTTTCTCAGTATTAGGACCGGATGTTGTTGTCGGAACGCAACAGATTTAAAATGAGTTATTTATATCTGACTCCTATGAATAGTAGCATTTAATAGTTAAACTGTGAACAAATGAACACGTAAACCATTCTATGTTAATCAGTATCTAATCTCAGGTTGCGTCGGAGTCCTATATAAACGTATTCTTTTAAGTGTTAACTTGCCTCAGGGCTAAGCTACTTCAGATAGCATTTGTGGAGCACACCTTAATTCAAGGGCGGCAGCGGTAGAAATGTATACTATAATGAGTGTCCCACCACCCCTCAACTGGCCCCCCGCTCTTTCCCCACGTGTTCCAGCCTATCATTTGATACTCGGCTTACCATTTTCGCAATCAATTGTTACATCATAATGTGTCAGCGCGTGAACGTATCATTTAATGGGACAACGCTGTCTCCCTGCTAATAGCTGTTTGTGTATAGCGGCGCGACGTGGGGACTGTCTCACGATGTTGCCCGCCATTGTGTTGCGAATTGATATATTGTGTTCGAGTAAAAAAACCCGTGTGTATCTAATATCGCTGGTTCGCTTTTTGTTAGCGTTTTGCAATAATACCGATTGTTTACGGTGTCGTAATGCTGTACGAGATTTTTATTGTTACACGTCAGGTCCCTTAAGGGGTAGGTACACAGCATATATGTATATTATTTCATATATTGAGTTGATGGTGTCTCCATCTAATGAATATTTCTTCATTAAATTTATTTATTTTATTGCTAACAAGACCGCAGACATAAACTTTTACTAATTAACACGATAACAAATAGTCTACAAAACATAACATATTGTAATCGTAATCAAAATTTAATTATTGTTTGTCTAATTTGTCACAACCAAAGTAGAGAAAAACGTAAAATAAGACAGGGCAGAATTGAAATATATATTTCAGAAATATAATGGAATTATATATTCACACAAGAACTGAAGCTCGATTTATGAAATACATTACATTGTACTACAAAAAAGGTAATAGTAATAAAAATAACAACAACGAAAACTTAAACAATGGACTATAACATTACAATTTTAAAATAAAAGAACATTAATTTAAAACGTAACGGAACTGGCATAACGATATAAAAAAAAATAACGTACTTTTAAAAATATTATTTGTCAGTAGTCCGTTATAACAACTGAAAGCAAACACGTGACTAAATTCGCTTGGTATTTGCCAATTAGCGATTGGATGAGACGCACACGACCGTTCTGTTGCCATACATTTAACATCTGGTTCATCTGGTAAAGAACGCTATATATTCGTACGTTAGGTGTCCACTGTAAAGCAAAATAATTTTTTTTTTCATGTATTGTCATAATTTCTTTGTTTTAGTATTATAATAAAACGTACCAACTTTTGTGGCGGCACCAGAAACAAAAAATATAAAATAAAGTTATTTGAAAAATTCTATAAACTGAGGGTAGGACGAAAATGTTATATTAGTGTTCCAAATATTATACCATTACAGTGCATTGTAGTAAGTACAGATGACATTAACTTCTTCAAGACTTCAATAACTTTTTAACTAGTTAAATGTTCTCACTAAAGACATTCGATGTGGAAGGTTAACATTACAAAAATGCTAAATTGAAGAAAATAGTTGCTCATAAATACTTCTTTTTAACGTATAACTATAACGAGCATTCAACTAGGAAAGTAAATCTGGTGTATCTGTTGCGTTCTGGTGTGCAGGCTGTGGCACGCAGTCTGGCTAATCTAGTCAAATTCGGCTGTTGGTGTAGTCTGACTATGGAGGTTTGTATGAATTAACGTCATGAGCCGCAGATCATCCGCCAGTGGTTTTTTTTATCTTGGAGGGATGTTGCTTCTTAAACGTATGTTGTTGGCATGATAAGAACATCGCATAAAAATTGGTGGACACCAAAACTAGGCGCAGAAAGTAGAAATAGGCCCTTGTAACGTTCATACAGATATCTATAGGCTGCAGTTATAACTCAACAACAGGTGGCTTGCACACCCAGAAACTTTTAGGTGCAAGTCTTTCATACTGATGATGATATGATGAAAACATTGATACTTACTATTTCCGATATTATGCTACATGATTTCCCATAGGAACTGTGTGATACACCTGAAAAAGAAGAGAAAACCAATCAGTATACTGATTAATGTAAATAATGAACTACTTAAATTAACATTTGTGTACAATATGAATATATATAGAACGATTACAGGATGCATATACTTACTATTAGTTATGCATAATAACACATGATTTGTGAATTTGAACTTTTTTAAAGATAAAATAATACGCCATTCGGACTCATGTGAACGTATTTCAAACCTATAGCGTCTTATTATATTGAAATTCCTAGATTGTCAAATATGTCTTTGACTTATTTCTACATCAAAAACTACATGAGCGCACAACCATCTCCTTGATATCTGAACGCGATTGGAATAAATGTTGTATATCATGCAGAGCTATGTTACAGATATCAATATATGGAAACGCTGAGAACATTCTGGAATGTTCCATTTGTATATATGTCTTGCCTTTGACAAGTCCGGCATATATTCCTATATCTCTCTAAAAATTTAGGTAATCTTCCAGTCTATGATTTCCGTTCGCTTCACCTGGCGACCGGAAACCATAAATGTGCTAAGAATCCACGTCCAGGATGTTTCTTACACCACGCGACGTACAATTATGGTAACTTAAATTTGCGTCGAGTTCACGGCATTTATTTCGCATGCTGCGTGACATCATCGCAATCAATCTTTTTATTTTCGACTAATCGTGAAGGTCAGTTCATTTACTGTTCTTCTGTAAATGCGCATTGGACCAGCGTGATATACTCCAGATATATGTTGTTGCGCGGACAATTCTCGAAACCAGTAACTCGTCACTCTATGCAGTTATGTCAGCACCGCCCTGTGTAAAACGATAGTGCTTCCACATAGGTGATAGTGTTGCTGACTAGCCGACCGAGCTGTCATTCCTTAGTAAGAATTTTGTTCTACCCGCATTAAAGCACGCTTAAGTGGTTACAGTAGTTTTATATAAACTGAACGTCAAATGATCCGGGATTCATTCACATCCGCATTTAAAGTACAGTCATTCGTCCAGTTAACAAACTGTTCAAGAAATTTGTACCATTATTACACAAGAAAACTGGAAATATGGATGAAAAAGTATTTGTTAACTATATGAAAAGTATAAACCAACAGTTATCAGTTTTAACGGCGGGCTGGAGTCCATTAATTTCAATATCCACTGCTGACTCGGACCCACATTTATCTGGAATTGGTAAGATAGTAGCATGGTAATAACAAAAATGGTAAAATGCCATTTCTGCCTAAAGTAGTTACATATTAACAAACACATTTCCGCGCAATTGTCATAAAGTGCTAAATGTAACTATATGAGCCTCTGATCTTATAAAAATGCCTACACTACGAATTTATAATAAATCTAGGCAACTATTCAGAAACGCAGCATGGCAATAGGCTCAACCAATATTTCATGGTGGGACGTATATCATAATAACCGGTGAACTGTGGGATTGTAATAGTCCTCTGGCTACCCGTTTAGTGAAGAACAAGCGTTATATTATGTTACAGAAGTAGCACGAGGAAAACAAATATGTTGAAGAAAATTAACTGTAAATAAGCGAATTCAAAGCATTTGAAAGCATTCCCTATGTCGAATGTTCTAGTGTTTTATTAGAAACAACACCCGAGCCAGTGACAATTGCAGTCTGCATTTGTACAGGAATGCACGTTCCCCAGCAGTTCTATGTGTAAACAGATCCACAACGGGTTTCTATTTCATTCTTGACTAACAATATTAAAATAGGTAAAACGTTTTATTACTATATATAGAATATGAATTAGCTAACATAAAGTGACGTGTATTTAATAATAGGTGGTGAGCCTATGGCCATATACTGAGGACAGTATACAGATGCCGGGTTACTGCTAGGAATTTCAAGTTAGAAAAAGCTAATCGTATAATTTTCCCAATTCCGGAATCAAACTCAGAACTTTTTCCTCGGGAATTGGCCCCGTAACTGCTAGACGTGGCAGTAAAAGAAATGAATACCTAGGAATGTTTCTAAATATACCCAATTTATAAATTAAATTCCCATCAAACACAAAAGACGTTTCAACGTTACAGTGATTGTGAAAAAGCTAAATAAATTATTTTTCATTTTAACCTTCATTAAATACAATTATGTTAGCGAGTTTGATAAATTGCTAAAAACCATTTTTTCAAAATTTGCGGCGTAATGTCTCAAATAGGTATTTGACCTAGCCGTGTCCTTACTGAGTTCGTTATTAATGATAGTGAATAATGTTTTTCTACCGAATGGTTTTATTCAGGTTGCACCTTACCTTAAATTATTTACAGCGGTTTGATCTGTTATTATTATATTATCACGCCAGGTCCTACACAGGATGGGCAGAGAGAAACGAGTGTCAAATATCTTACAGACGTGCCATGCTTTTTCCACATAGATCACCCTCTGCACATACACGCCGGTTTCGGAGAATTCTAATCTTCCATTAGCCATTATATGACAGATTTGGTCAAGATAGGTGTCTTGGCCTCCCAATACTATCCTGGATGAGAATCGAACTGATGAACCTCGTTCAGCAGTAATGGTCAATAACCATTGACCTAAAAGGACAGTGTAATGTATAAACAATTGTCAAAACGACATAGACAATTCTTTAGCGAAATTATTTGTAATGTAGAACTGAACCTAATCTTAACTGGAAGAAAGTCGGGGTGGGCAACCAGGGCGTTGTGATACAATCAAAGGTCAGAGCGAAAGGGCAATGTTGGTGTCACGGATTATTTTAAGGTACGCTTGAAATAGCAGCTCGAGATAGAATAATCTATTCAAGGGTTTTTTCGCTATCACCAAATGTAAACAGGGAATACATCATGCCCTACATCGTCATCCGTAATGTAATAACGGTTATATCGGTTACGAGAGTATTGGAATCGACCAGAAATTATTTTACGAGTATATCCATATAGAATAAAAACTTCGATATCTAAATATCCATAAAGAATAAATAATACATTACTCAAGTATTTGCTAGAGTGGGTATCGAACTCACAACCCTCGGCTCAACTAACGAATTTACTAGCCACTGTACTATTCGGTTGTCAATCACAAAGCAAAGTTAGTATTGCGCGATATTGATACGATCTATTTACAATGGACATATCAACAGCTTTGCGGGCAAGGCTGTGTTTGCGTTGTGGTTCCGGTTTGAGTGGCCTGGACAACTGTGTGTGGATGTAACTTATGTGCATAGGCCAGAATGCATCACGTCTTATAGTCTATAATTACTTATTCAAGTTAATCTTGGTTAAATAGCACTTACTTGGTGGCGGTGAAGGAAAACATCGTGAGGAAACCTGCACATTTTAGAATTTATAAAAAAATTTATAAGATGTGTGAAGTCTCCCAACCCATACTAGGCCAGCGAGGCAGACCTT
>DWMG01002363.1:0-13377 GCA_018244855.1 Elbella merops
TCGGCTCTGCCCTGACCGAGATACGCGCAACTGGGTCGAGATATTAACATATTTCCACCCTCACTGTAACAATTATAGATGGTTCAATTAACTAATTGAGTTGTATTTATATCGTATTTCTGTGGCTTGTTGCTTATAGCTGTTTAATATAGACGGTCCGGTTAAATAATTAAGATGTATTAAAATGGAATTAATGTGGCTGTTAAAAATTGAGGGCAAAATTAAATAATTATGTTGTGTTAATATTGAGTTTTCAAATTACCTTATGTTTGTCGGCTAAGTAGTAAGTAGCTCGTAATTATAGCAGTTGAGTCATGAATGAGATTCGATCACAACAACGCAAAAATCAAGACTTCTGGTTTACCATAAAGTTTTAGTGTCTCTCTGGGACCACGCGCGGTAGATGTATAAAGTATTTTCCTCAATTCTGGTTAATTCGAGGTTCGCACATGAATGAAGTTTCCCCAAGATTAACTAGACGCGTGGTGGTCTTTCCACAGTAAATAATGTCTTTTGGGTTTCGTATTTCATTAGGACGCCGTCCAGATAGGTAGGGTGACGCTATATGCACACCGGCTGGCTGTAGTTGAAAATGAATAGCTAAAGATCGGGCTCAATGGCGAGATATTGGAGAGGCCTATGTCGATCAATCACCGGATTATGCTGGTGATGATGGAGTTGATTTTAACATTGCGCGCAAGTTCAGCTAGGTTGTCATTTGGCTGAGTTGAAGTCGACACTTTCAGCGAAACGAAATTCAATTAAAACATCTAAAAGGCTTCGGCATCGGCGGTGCGGTTGTTGTAATCTAATGTATATTTATGAGATGTTAATTTTTGATCGATTATTCATAATTAATAACAAGAAGAATAAAAATTATTTATTTATTACAGTGTATTGGCGAAAATTGCAGTGCACGGGTAATTAAAATCAATTAATGACTTATAATTTTAATGAAAGCATGTATACAGCATTAAGAAATATAAAATGCAAACTTATTAAAATTGCCTGTTGACCAATGACTCGCAGCAAACTTATTAGAATTTCCCGTTGACTTTTATCAAAATGCTTAGGAAATGAGATCAATATTATCGTAGTTGCTAATTTGACGATGATTTAGTTGCATTATGATATAAAACCAATATTATAATATTTAAAATTTCATTCTGTGTAGTGACAGTGATCCCCTTGAGTAAAATCATGTCAGCTGATGACAGAGTTTGAGATTACATACATGAAACTAGCCAGAGTTGGAAACTATATAAAAACCTAAAGATCATGGCTGTCATCCCCGAAGGGGTAGGTTATAGTACACTCTAACGTTTCATTAGTTATGTTTAGGTCCCACCACGCGTGGTGAGTCTATTGCCATATATCTGGCACCAAGACACTACTAGGAATTTCTGGATTAAATTACATAATATACATAGAATGGATTACTTAATAGTTTTTATTATACTATTATACTATAGCTCAAGTGTTTCACTGTGTCGAAACACCAGCTAAGTTGTAATAAATTTATTTTGCCACTTTTGTGCTTATTTTGTTTATATGCAGAGTAATCATGTTTTATTTCAGTGCGATGGCTTGTCGTGCGAGGCCAGGGTAAGCGTATTATATGAATTGACACGAGGTACTCTTTTTTTTCTATTATCTATTATACTCAAAGGATTCGAGTCAGGCTTGTCAAAGCTTTGTCTTCCCGTATCTCACTGGCTGTTGTCACTCGGTTGTAACAATTTGTATTCACTAGCGGCACAAAACCAGCTCTAATTAGGGTCTCGATACAGTTGTTTGACATCTTGGACGGGGCGCACTGCTGGTGTAAGATCCGATGTAAAACAATTGGCTGTTTTAAATAGACACGATGTAAATATGCAAGATTCTGCAATACAACATTTTCATTTGCAACAACAGTTAAAACATTTGATATTGTATAGAAAAGTTTTGTTTTTTCTTTCAGTGTCGTGGAAACAAATGCGATTCAGATGTTTGTATTTTAATCCTTTTTTCATAACGATTTTTAATTTTGTGTGTAGTGTTTCATCATCATGAGTCTCTCCTCTGTGTATATTACTTGCAAATGTATTACCTGATGAAGCCGCCTGAAATGATGTATCTTTTTCTAGATAAAATTACCTTTGTCCGTTACATATCTCATTGCGGGAGAAACATCCTTAAATATGAACAGGATTTCTTAGCCTGGTTGTTCGTTGGAATGCCTTTTTTTCAAGTTAAAAATTAAAAAGACCATTAGTATTTTTAATGAAGTTTTAGATACTATATTTGGCCCTTCATTTTAGTAATATTATATTAAAAGTATTTTTTTAAACAAAACTAAAATAGAAATTGGATCGTCTCTTTGCTACTGAATGAAAATGCCACTCATAAAGATATACTTGCTTACGCTTTCTACAGTTTGAGCATATTGTTAGTAAAGTGATAACGGCACCTTTTAGTCATGCGACAGAGGGTTCTGCCACCACAATTGGTTTATTTTCACGATGATGATCATCATCATCATCATCTTCATCAGCCTGTCTGCCTCACTTGTACATAGACCTACCGAAATGGGGAGGTGCCTATAATGCCGGCGCTGGACACGCTGTTACGATTGAGGGTAGCTGATATGATTGAGTTTGTATTGTCAAAATTAATATTTTTTCTAGTGTCGTAGTTTCTCGTGCGTGAAGGTCCAAAATGGCGAGCAGGCGCGCGGCGGGGGCTCGTTTGGGCAACACTACCCTCAATACGATACACGGCCAGAAGGTGTTGGTTACACCTATACTAATTATTAGCCAAAGTATAAAATAAATACGTGTATTAAATAAAATCAAATAAAATTTGAGACTATTAAAAATGAGTTTGTAGCTTTTTTATTTCTTTACTTAATCTATTATTCCTACTAGCTCCTGACACGTCCCCTCAATTCAAGTCAAGACAATACTGACGACTAATGCAACTACCCTACAATTTGCTTGTGTATATAAAACTTGAAAATCAATATTTGTGTAGTGCGACTATATTGAAATAAATAGTTTCTTCATCATTTTAATGTTATATATGTATTGTTTTTTTAATAATAATTAATGACTATTTATCCTTCTGTGTGATAGAAGTACACGAACTAGACTGTCTGGTTTCTGTTCTTAATTAATACAAGTGATACAAATACAAGATAAATAGGATTAATTTTTACTTGTGAAAAGTAACGGAACCATTTTTAATAACAAGATTGCGATTTCGAGACGGGAGAAAACTAAAATTGTTTCTAAACGTAGTTGAAGACATGTATTGGATTCAATGAATATTTAGTACGGTCTGCTGAATATCTAACAATTCTCGTATAACACTTTATTTTTGTTATGCAGACGACTTTCATATAAAAGTTTATAAATTATATCCACCAATTAGCAAAGGAACTCGCAGCGAAAAAGTACACCGTTATTTTTCGGGATTGTCAGAACAGGATTGTCCCTTCTGTTCGGGCGCACCGCAAAGTACGGCTGTTGTTTGGACCTCTCAATAAATTTGACCTTTGCTCAATAAAAGGGCTTGATAAATTTTAATACTTACGCTCAATTTACCTGCAACCTTTTCCACCGCTCTACCTATTTCACACACGTTGTGGGTTTTGCGTAACAATGTGCGTTTCCCGCACTGGCTTACCGTGATTTTAGCATTAAAGTTGCTTTAAAATGTACTTACCCATACTAATTGCAGTAAAGTAGGTATACTGCGCGATGCATTCAAAGCACATGAGCGGTTCACGTCAGTCATAAATCAAACAGCACTATATTTAAAATCGTAACGACTTCCATGTAGATACACTACATAGGTACATATAACTCACAAACACATCTACACATACATATGTGCATACGCACATGTACACGCACACATCCACGAACACACAAATTGTAATTCTGCTTGGCTGTGACCACATACATTTCAAACGGTGTGTAATGTATTTAAACTTTGACGAAACTTGGTGAATATGGTATGTATATTAACTAAGATATACAAAATCCTAGAGTAGATGAACATATTTCGATTAAATATATTTCATCATCATCATCATCAGCCTTTCTTAGTCCACTGCTGGACATAGGCTTCCCCAAAGGGGGGTTCATGCCCGTAATCTCCACGCTGGGCATGCGGGTTGGAGATCGCAGGGCACGGCTTCTCGCACCGCCGGCACTGCTGCCCGTCGGCGGCCAGGGCATTTAGCCGTGCCTATTTAGACTGCGCTATACCGCAATCAGCCGGTCGCCAGAGCCTCGTCTGTTATAGTAGGGTGCACCACGTGCAGGTGAGGTTGACTTGAGCTCCTGAGATTGTGATTGGAACCCCTTACACCCCCCTCTCGTGGTGTAGTGGTAGCACACTCAGATTTCGATTAAATATATTTATAATATAAAAATGACAAAAATACTAAAATGCTCATACAGTAACAACAAAATCATTTCATCTTGGAATTTTACTACCATTGTGTGACCTTAACCCAAACGGGGATCGGTTCGGGATTAACTTGTCTGTCCATGGCCCTGAGATCCTTATTTAGGGCCGAACCCAAAGTTTTATGACCCTTCAAGAGCCAAGCACAATCACAGATTTTATTATGAGCTTAACGAAGAAGTCCTTATTTATAATGAATATTATAATAAGCCTTTAGTCCCTTGTGAATATTATAATAAGCCTTTAGTCCCTAGAACAATAACTAGTGATTAAAAACCTCCGATATAAAAAATCGTATGTTCATATTCACAGTAGTTGGTAATGTTCACCTGAACCTACAATGTGCAATTTTCGCCCTTCGAAAGTCACGTTCACTTGCTAGTACCTCTTGGTTATCGACCCTTTCTGCCAACCCAATACAGAAAAACGTAACGATAAAGAGATATATAACGAATGGCATAGAAAATGTGCCATATCTAATAAAAAATAATAATTGTTAGTCTCAGTGTTGTTTGCGATCTTGTCTCTAGTTCCAAAGGCTGAACATCTTGGAGAGGACTGCCTGTGTTTTCTAATTTTAAACGCAGCGCTCAAATCAATTCATCCGTTTGGGACTTATGATGCAACATGCAGACACATAAATACATATGTTAAACTTACAACAACACTCGATTTTGCGTCGAGGATTTAAAATTGTACGTTTCTGCGCGGCGAAATGCTTTCCTTTCTACTCGTATTTACACGGCCTGTGTTGAGGTTTTGACACTGAGCTAATCACAAAACTTTATTATCAGTCTGTCTATCCATCTATCCGATCGCGAAATCGACAAAACAGATTTGCCTGTGATTTGCACTAAATGCAAGGTTAATGAATAAAATCGTTTGGTGCTTTAGTATCAGTACAGTATTATTTATCATGTGACCGAGTTGTCTGCGATTGCAGGTACCACTTAAAATCCAATGATATTCAAATCTGTGTCACCTAGCATAGCGTAAAATAGTGCTAAATATTTTAAAAAAAACTTGATATTCCCAGTAATAGCTCGGAGACTGGATTTGTGCGCGGGATACGGAAATAGGCTCACTCTCTATTCCATGGACATATATATAACTATACATATAACAAAATAGGTGTACAAACAAAATAACTATACATATAACAAAATAGGTGAAAAGCGGGAGTGTTACACTTTTCCGCCTACCCCTTCAGGGAAACACAGAAGTGATGTGATACTATAAAGACAATTAATCTGAAAACTGTTGTAATATAATTTAAGTCAGAAATTTCATTTGAACAAGTTTAAGCTGTTACCAACTTATATAGTGAACAATGAATGGCTGCTATCTGTCTCTCTGTCAAGAACAATAACTGTGAAACAAAGGAGCGTATCTCAGCGAATGTCAAGTTGTATAGCTAATCGCAATTCATTGAAAGATACACAGATGTTGATGGAACTGGAAGTGATTAAATCAATTCAATAATAATTTTTAGAATTAAGTTTAGACCAAAATTGTCAACTGTACGATAATATGGATGTGAAGGTATATAATTAGCATGGCATCATTCGACCGGCTTTTAGTATGGGCTTCCCAGTTGACAACAGTACCGCTTCGATGGAAGCATTATTGGTTTTCAAAGCTTGCACAAGTTTCTATGATCTCGAGAAGAGCATACTATAGTAGAGTCTAAATTAGACAGAAGAAATATGATTTAATAACGTAACCACATCCAGTTAAAATCTCTCTCGTGGCTATTCCGGTGCAGCAAACCCAATTGAATTAACCAGCGTGAACGTGTTAAAACTGGTCCTAACCGGATATAAGCGGATATAACTGGTTTAGTAGCGCTTTATGGAGCAGGCGATGTGGTTAGTGCTGCTTACTTTGACATAATAGTTCAAAGATGAAATGAGATTTATGGATAGAAAGACTTATTAATCTACATATACTCCTTCCTCATTGATAAATTAAAGTTGGGACAAAATTATGCAAATAGAGCGGACGTAATGCTGTATGGTCTTTTCGTCTGACAACCGAGTGTGATGGTGGAAATATTTTATAGTTATATAATTCACGTAATTGTATTACTAAATTATTAATCTTTCTTAATTGAAAACAAGTTATAGTTAAAAATGAAACAATAGTTAGTTTCTACTTGGTTTCAATTTCTTTTACATCTTAATCGTAATTTCTTTGTGGATGAATGGATGGATAACATTTTTAGAATACGAGTTCTACGGGCGTGAAGTATAACTGTTTGGTTTTTGATTACATTGACCGACGTTAGTTAAGAGGGAAGGTCTGAAGTCAGTTGCATGTTCTTTTGGACATACATTTCTTTATAACTCAGCCTTATGCACAGGTAATATTTGTGTTTAATGTTTATGTACAATGTTTAATTACACGGATGTTATGTATAAGTACTAATTTATTGCTCAAAAGTATCATAACTCAATTGAAATATTAAGGGTAAATGAAATAACTTGAAAATAATTTATATCATTTGTAATAACAAGTAAAAATAATAATCGATCCATTTATCGTTTCACTGCTGGAATACGGGTCTCCTCTCATATTGAGAGGGTTAAGGCCATAGTCTGCCCCGCTGGCCAAGTGCGGGTTGGCAGACTTCACACACCTTAGAAATTATTTTTTTATAAATTCTAAGGTGTGTAGGTTTCCTTACGTTTTACTTCTCCCTTAGCAAGTGATATTTAATTTTAAAACGCATTTTTGTAAAGAGGTGCGTGCCATGGATTTAAACCCAGCACCCCCGGAGTGAGGGTCTGAATTCTTAACCACTAGGCTATCACTACTGTTAGCTGCTGATATCAAGTATATTTTATTACCTAAATCAGCAACTAATTAATGTAAGTTAAGCTCAACTGAGACTTTCATTTTCTTATTGGCAATGAATAGTAACTCATAATGACGGTTATATTGCTAAAACTATGTTTAAAGTCACTTATGATAGTTGTCTGTTCATTTATTATACTTTTAATATTTTTTCTAATTTAAATAACAACATGAAATGTACTAAAAGGAAAAAAAAATGATTATCATTCAATATAACACTTGGATAAGGTAACTCGAGCGTAATATTTATGTTCACAAGTGTACTTCACATCCCTGTCTCGGAACATAACAAACAATAGCATTTGTTTATATAACAGAATAAAATTATTCATAAAATCAGAAAATCAGCGTTGAAAAATACACGGTTGAAACACCCGGACGTTAAGTAACTCGAGCGTAACATTTATGTATTCGAATGTACCTAAAATTATATTGATTGTTGTTTCGTTGTTTTTTTATATTAGATCTAAATTTAAAAGAAATGTAAATGAGATATGTAGAGTTAGAAACATTTTCTTTGATACCGTCTCGCATTCAGTGAATGTTTATCTTTGATTTAATTTGACAGTTAATTGGAAACGTAATCTTTACATTTCGTTGTACACTTAACAAGAAAATGAGAAATACAATGAATATGATGATTCTATATCGAATTACTGAAATTGAAAAATATAGGAGTCTTGTCAAGGAATAGCGCCGTTAAATGAATTGTCTCCTCGAGGTTACTTGAAATTAAAAATCATGTTCAAATAAAGAAAGCTCATTCATACATTTAGATAAACAATGGTAGCCTAGATGTTCACGTCAACGTTCAGTCCTATTTTGGGATTCCACACACTTGTTCTACTGAACTGAAACGATAAAAGGGTTACAAAATTGTGCAGCCGTCAACTTATTTTAGAGACCCGCTTAGAACAGTTATATTTGTCGTTTGTTATTTTATTTTAATTTTTTTTTAATAAAGTATAAATAAAGAGACGGTGTGCCAGGACAAGTCACCATTATTATCTTAGAAAACAATTTCAAGAGTAAGATAAGGACAAGATAAGGTAAGGTAAGGGAAAGTAAGAGTATGAATAGAGGTAGGGTAAACTTGCTAATTGTGAATTGCATTAAACGAAATTGACAAACCTTAACAAGTGATATGTATGAATTAATATGCACGTAATTAACAAGTAATATGCATGCGCACTAAGATGCAGCCAGAAGCTAAGCATCAAATAAACAACAAAATATAGAAAGCTATGTAAATACACAGGACAAACACTTGCAGTTCACAGCTGCAGAACTCAGTAAGCGGTTTAAGGGCTTATGGCTTCTGGGACTTAATGATTTATTGGAAAACCATTATGCTAATTGCATTCCAGTTATAGCTCAGGACTTTACTGCTGTAGGTTGTCTAGTTGCACGGCAGTGTGTCAGCCACGTTAGCAGAACAAAATGATGCCATGTCGGCAGTGAACCATATTACAATAAATTTCGACAAAACATGGTGGAAACAACTTTTCAGGGGAGGCCTGTGTCCGGCAATGGATTGCGACAGGCTGATGATGACGATGAAACAATTCGGGTCACCTTTGAACTTAAACGGGTCACCTTTGAACTTAAAATTTATCGGATCTATGCACTTGCAGTTTTGCATGTTTAGTAAGACCATTTTCTAATAATTAAAATCAAAATTTCAAAAATAAATCCCGTTAGAGATTCACGAGACAATGATATCAAAAATTTCGAAGCGTACCTTAGGATGTATGTACCTACTTAAGTATGAAGAAACTTGTTATTTATTTAGAATTACATATTTCATTATTGAAGTCGGATGTCGTAAGTGAGGACCAGGGCGTGACAGCGCTCATTAGAGGTCCAGCAGTATGTTAAGACAGATCATGACATGATGATGAAGAGAGGACGAAGAGATGATTACAATTTTTAAATATGTTTCACTGTTAAAGTATATACAATCTATAACAGCGATTCAATCATAAACAGTTTTTAACTGTTGACTTAATAACTCAATTTCAATTTATTGTTTATCAAAAACCGAATCAGATTGAGCCAGCGTGCAATTAAATAAGCGCGTGCAGCGTGCAAATTGAACCGATAGTTCATCTATCAATCAACGATTCCGCAGCCTGTAAATTAGCGGGCATTTTTTTATCCCGGCCGCGATTTGTTATGCGAATAGTTTCAGGCTCTTATTTTGTTTATTTTGTTTATTCAGGGATAAAATGTTTTCTGCTAAAATTTTAGTTTGTTTAAATAATATCTTATTTAATCACCTACATATGTTTACGTAATGCATTATGCAGTTAAGTATGTGTGTACATATAGTCACATTTTAAAAGTTGTAATCGCTTACTATTTTCATGAAGACAATGCATATATGTAGTTACCTAATAGAAAAAGAGAGACCGTGTCCTTTGAAATTATTTTTTTTGAATTTGAAATACATATTCAACAAAAATAAAAATGTGTAGAGCCTGTATGTATATTATCTTTCTAAAATTTCATTGTCTGGTATTTGATGACATACACCACTGTTAATACAATTATATACTTAATGAAAAGGTATAATTGAATAACTCAGTATTGTACATTTAAACAAACGGTCTAATTTTACGTTCTCGAATTAAACGCTCAATAAATAATCACCCTGTCCGTAATAAGCCTAAGAAAACATAAAGTACGGTTTACCTCAAATATCTTGGATATAATAGAGAGTTTAAACCGAATAGAAATGACATAAAATATATTAAGTGTGTTTTCGATGACTATGATGAATTTATTGGCACATAAATTTTAGCGCATTTGAATTTGAATTTTATTTTTTTAATTTGGTAAGAGTAAAAATTAAAACATTATATTTATGCATTAAGCTTAAGCTTAATACATAAATATAAAGCGCCTAAATTAATACCAATAGTATTGTATCAAAACTTTGTGTTTTTTTTTTGTAATAGAACTAATAAAGAATCATGCATTCTACCCGAGACTAAACGGTCATTGTATTCCCTAGACTTATGTATACTGTCTCAGACGATACTAAAATCTCACTAAAAGTATATACTTATATGCAACCTCTTACGACTACTTAGGTACGTCGCATGTCCTAACAACGACCCTCCGTCGGTCTATTTCCAAATCCATGAAAATAAAAAGACGAAAGGTGTTGACGGACACGCGGTTGGGACAAAATTTCTTTTGTTACGTATATAATATTAAACAGAGGGTATATACTGCAGTAATATATCACAGCAGTGATAGCCTAATGGTTAAGAATTCAGCCCCTCACTCCTGGGGTACTGGATTCAAATCCATGGCGCGTACCTCTTTACAAACACAAACACAAACTCCTTACAAAAGTGCGTTTTAACTTTAAATATCACTTGCTAACGGCGAAGGAAAACATCGTGAGGAAACCTACACACTTTAGAAGTTATAAAAATTTTTTTTTTTTCTAAGGTGTGTGAAGTCTGCCAACCTACATTTGGCTAGCCATTATGGCCTTAACCCTTTCAATATGCGAGGAGACCCGTATTCCAACAGTGGAATGGTAAATGGGTTGATTATATTATGTTACATCTGTATATGACGCTTATAGAAAGAAATTAATATTGTATAGGGATGAAGTTTTATATTTATTTATATTTTCTGGCTCTCATGTCTAAAATGTTCTTACAGCTGGTTTTTCAACCCGTTCGTTCATTTCTGTTCGCTAGTTATTCTGTGTTTGGACATTTCGATGCTGTAAGGAATTTAATTAAAATCATGTAATTAGCGACTCTCGGTACAATTTCATTAGATAATTATGCTTCTGATGGAAAATGTTAATAAATACAGTGTGAATAGATTTTGGTTGTTTACGTGAAAGAAAAATATATTCGTGTTTTTCTTTTTGCTCTTAGAATGTTACTTCCTGTGGCTTATGTAGTGGTTATTCATCATCAGCCTATCTTAGTCCACTGCTGGACATAGGCCTTCCCCAAAAGGGGGTTTAAGCCCGTAATCTCCACGCTGGGCCTGCGGATTGGAGATCGCAGGGCACGGCTGCTCGCACCGCCGACGCTACTGCCCGACGGCGGCCAGGGTATTTAGCCGTGTCTATTTGGGCTGGGCTATACCGCAATCAGCCGGTTGCCAGAGCCTCGTCTGTTATAGCAGGGTGCACCACGTGCAGGTGAAGTTGGCTTGGGTTCCTGAGATGGTGGTTGGGGCCCCTTACACCATTACACTGGTTATTATTCATTGAGAATTCAATATCAACATATTTGATGGGCAGTATATGTGATGTACATTTAACTTGAAAGGAAATTTCGTATTACCCTAATTACATGTTAATGACAATCATCATCATCAACACCACGTTAAAAAGAACGAAAGTCTGTATCTGCACTTTAATTTATAATTTACCCTTCGACAAAATAATAATAACATGTGACTAATATGACTGACTGCTTCATTGGTCGAGTGGTTGCAAGCGCGATTGTCGATCGGTACGTCCTGGATTCAAATCCCGGGACGGGTAGGTACTATTGGATTTTTCTAATTTAGAATTTCTATTGGTGACTGGGATTCTGGATCTGTGCTCGGTGTATGGCAATAGGCTGACCATTTATTCCATGGGACTTAAAAGTAACTGGTGCAATATGATAGTGTACCACACTCCTCTGCCTACCTCTTTGAGGATTACAGGCGTGAAGTTACGTTAATATGTATTTTCGTCAAATATCTTTAATATAATATTGATAATAATTCTTAACTTACTAATGCGAAGTGTAATGATATGTAATGAATGTGTGTAACAGATATAATAAATCAGTAATGTCCTACTCGTATTTTCCTGGAAGCAGTCGGGCATCATTTCCGTTGAGCGAATACCTACAGCAGACAGAGTTATCTGTAAAAGTGTGGTATATTATGTACTTACAACAAGTGCAAGATATACTTATGTATGTACGTATGTATGTACGATATGTACTTCAAACTCTATCAAATTTGTTTGCATTTGTTTGTAATGGTTTTCTGAATGCTTCGCCACTTTCATACCTGGGTTGGTTTTACATTTCTTCCGTTCTATAATTTTGCTTTCCAACGTATTTACTTTTCATGCCAAAAGCAGCGTACGCAGTTCTCTCTACGAGGTACATTTCTACGTTAATGTTATGTGTATTAACGTGAAATTTTAGCTAATTTTGGTGATAAATTGCATTTCGTTCGGCTGGAAACCTGCGGCCGTTTTCGTACACAAATTCCATTACATTGAGTGGATGTGGTTTTTGGGTCATAAACGTCCAACTCGTACTAGTAACGTGTTTATTCAATAAATCAATGTAATATTTCACAAGAATTTATCGATTTTTGTTCTTTTCTCAATTTTTTATACCAGAAACTATGTTGGTACTGACTGATTTATTGAAGTTCACACCGAACAGCTGCACCTAGAAGGCTGAAATTCAGACGGTGTAACGAAATTGACGAGAAAGTTAGCATATTTTATGCCTGGATAGTTAAAAAAGGAAAAAGGTTTGTGTGTAAAATATGATCCTGTAGTCCACTACGTTTATAACTTGAAACAGATATTTGATGGAAGTACTCGTACTGCAATAATTTAAAACGTCTTAAGATCATTCCTTACGGGGGTGTAACAGATTTATGAAATTTGTATGAGGAACTCTTAATCTGTTGGCAGATTGGTCGAAAATTCGTTATAGACATCCCTCAAGGGTGCAACTAGATACGAGTAGGTATGTGCCTCACAAAAATTTTAACGTTAGTATACTGGTATAACGGTACTTTGCAAGTAGCAAGGTAAGTTTGCGGAATTGACAGTCAACCTTCGCTAGCTAGAGAGGCACTTTAAGAAGAAGAAGAAATCCTTACAGAAATGAATTCTCCAACAACCTCTTTTGAGTACGTAAATGTATTTTGTAGGTCACTGGATTTTTCCAAAGATATTCGTCAACAATTTAAATTGGGTTCCGGGTAGTCTTATGGGTCGCCCTCCGACCCGTTGGACCGGCGACCTTGAAAAGGCAGGTGGTAGCGGTTGGATGAGATCTGCGG
>DWMG01002364.1:0-13373 GCA_018244855.1 Elbella merops
TCTGCGAAGGGCTTCTATCAAGAAGCCCTTCGCAGACGCAGCTCTACCACTTTAAATGACAAAGATAGTTCAGCCAGTACAACTTTTGATAGCACCCCTAATTTGAATTTCAAAATGTCCGCGTCATCGCCGAGACATCTCGCTGACAGCTGATTGAGAATTGAGAAGGGTCTGCTTACTGTGTATTGTGACGGCGTCAGGTGCAGGGTCGCGTGACGTCATAGCGCGCTGCTCAAATAATAATTGTGTTTAATTGACAGCCAACGCATTTTTATATACTAAAACAGTTTTTTTTATACAACATAACACATATCAATTATATCCTGGAAAATATTGTATGTGCGTGAAGAAATGAGTTGATGAAGGTCACTAATTTTTTAGTTAATGAAATGGACTCTTTGATACACTTCGATGGCTGTATATGTTTTGAACATAACACCTTAATTTCTTGAAATTTCGAAAAGTGGAGACACGTGCAAGAACAAAATACCTTTATTGACTTGTATGGTATGAATTAAAATCTAAAAATGTTACATTTTATCTTCCTCTACTCGGGTTATAAATTGTTTAACCGATTTATATAATAATACATCTGATATACATGTGTATATGGAAATACATACTTACTAATAAATGCTACTTATTTTGGTTCTCACAGTGCAGGCTGTACCTAGACGGGAATGACTGGCTTCATGTGAGAGGTCCCATACATGTGTTAATTCATTATTATCGTTACCCCATTTTCAAATAGATGACGTCAGCATCACCAATAGACCGATGCATCAAGCGGGTCGTCTTGTGACATGTCAGTTAATTCCCTGCAATGAAATTCCTACTACGCAGCTCACATGATTCAATTATTGACCTGATTCATCTACGAGTGCAAAAGAATATGATCTGATTGATTCATCAACGCTGAGAACAATTCGCTGTACTTAAAAAGTTAAAACTTATACAGTCCACCCTTGTAATGATAATTTATTTATTTATTTACTATGGTACACAAAACAGAATACAATCAATTACTTATTTCGACATATTACGCAACGAATACAATAATTATTTATAATTACTCGATTGGCCTCGTTGTTCAAGTTATATGTAGGTTACAAGCGCGGCTGCTGATCGAGAAGTTCTGGGTTTGATTCTCGCGTCGGATACTATTAGGTTTTCTTTTTCTTTCTGATATAATTTTTTTATCTATCTGATATAACTACAGCCAATAAATAAATTTAATTCAATGGGGCTTTAAAATTGAGAAGTACAAACGATATACACGAGCGACGCCGCGTGCAACAACTAATGTTTTACGTCACGGTTGTGAGTTATTGATTTGTCATTGTCCAAATTATTGTTCATGGCGTCCCATAGATTCCGAACTTTCGTACACAGTTCGTATGACGGGTGACACATTTCATTGAAGTTCGTTATATGACAATAAAGTCTATGATTCAATCAATTGATGCGGAGAGCGTCATAAAACATTTCCGCTTTATGCCGTTTTTGTTGTATACATGACAAGTCTTTCATTCTTTAGAGGCATCGGAAATATTTTTTATAGTTTTGCTGAAAGTAATATCGTTTTTAAAAACAGACTTCAGTTTTCATGTTTTCAGCAGGTAGATGAAGCTGATGATGAATTTTATAAAGTTGATGATTTCTTTAAGAATTGCATTAATAAAATTAAAATAAGAAATAAAGATGATTTGCTGCTTAGGCTCAATACTTTATTTTTAACATTAATATCATCTATATTAAAAATTATATTCTTACACAAACTAAAGTTTAATAATATACAAATTATTCAAATCTTAACTGTTCTAATTGAAAATTAGTTTGCGCCTAACCTATATAATTAATACCCTTTGTAGACTATTCACCTACAACCAATAACACTAATCTACCTTAAGCATTGAATCATCATGATTATAATTATCAGCCTATTTCCGTCCACTGCTGGACATATACCTCTCCAATAGCACGCCACCGAGCTCGTCGCATCCAACTGCTACCAGCCACTTCGCGTATATTGTCACTCCACCTAGCTGGAGGGCGTCCTACGCTACGTTTGCCTTGAATGTTGGTAAAAAAATACTTTTCGGAACTGGATTCGTGAGTCAAGCCGAACGCGTAACCCGAGCCAGGGACCGCACCCAGTTAAAACAATATTCATAACCAACTAATTCACTGTGGCACTTAATCGATTGAAAAATCTACCTACCCCTGACCGACGGAATCTAGAAAATGGTGGATATTTTCAACCTTATATATATTGGCATAAGAATGAGATTGTAGATGTAATATGAGCTGTACAGTCGTCGACAACAGTGATTGATGCGCGCTGACTGACGTGTGCACGAAACCGGGGCGCGCCGTTGTTGTTAGGTGATAAGCTGAGGCGGTTACTTTAAAAAATATGTATATGCTAAGCTTAGTAGCGCTAGACGTAGCAGAAAAATTTAAATTCAATCTCAAATTTATATTATTATTAGTGAGTAACCTGTCATTTTATCAGTATTAAATTAAAAAGAATTTACGTACAACGAAAATGGACAGAAGCTTTCAAATACAATTAATTGTATTTTAATAAACATATTATTTGCTGTGTTTTGAAACTATTTTGAATAGATAATATATAAGCCAAGTTTCAATGCGTTCTCTCTTATGTTAAAAAGTTGCTGAGATTATATAAAAAATAAGTGTTAAAACTAGCGAACGTAAGTACATTCAATATTGTAATTTCCCTTCGTGCTCAATTTAATTGAATAGAATAGTCTTCTTGGTCTAGCTTACAATTGATCAGTACAGACATGGCTTATGACTTGCACCTCCCACGATAGTTACCCTACGCTGTGTAACGTAAACACACGGGTAGCGTAGCGGACAAGGTGACCTGTGGCGAAACGCGAACCACTTTCGACGGCATTATCGAGACTCAACTAAATTAATAACACACGAGGACTAAACTGAGACTAAAGGATACTAAAATAATAATAGTTTAAAATTTAAAGTATATAATTGTATTGCAACAAGGTAAGCAATAAAAATGGAAAGGGATTTGAAAATTAAAATTACGTCATAAAAACGCGAGGAGCAATCAAATATGAAATTCAAAATTTTCACGATTTATTTACATTTCGGATACCTGTATTAAATCCAAAAATATTTTGTTAAAAGTGATACAGCGATATAAAGACAACCGCTTTCTATTCGCAACGTAAGTGCATGCTTGCCCTGCTGGCGGCTTGCGACGGTGTGAAAGGGTTGCTTTTGTTTTAAAATATTATCTATCGGAGCGGATATAATTTAATTGGGTTTTGTGTTTGATTGTATACTTCATTGTTGATGTGGGGAGAGATAGCACACATTCGGTTTTAATCGTATGGCAAATATATTTCACGATGGAGAGTGAATATTGGCTCAATTTGTGACTATTGCAGGTGAAAATAAATACATAATATGTGTTTTGGTAACTACCGGTATTTTGTTATGGTTGAAGAGCGATGAAGAAAATATTAAAGATTTCGATATTCTCTTCCAAATTTCCAAAAACTCTTCTTCGACTTCTAGAACCTTCGATATCCCATGAAAGCTATCTCTAAAGACAATGATGTCAAAAGCGTCACACGGTCGCAGTCCGCGACACGGCACTCCTGTCACAGACACTGCTGCACACATGACATCACTTGAAGCTTTAATCGCGTACAAGTTAATCGATACGCTCCCACGACCTAACTGTACCACCGAAAAGTTTCTACCACCAGGTCAGCACCATCATGCAATATTGATCTTTTTCCTTAGTAAATTTACGGTTGATAGTAGCCTGAGTTTTTTTGACGTACTGGCACAACTTGTGGGTGGTACGCGACAGTTTAACGACAGTTTTTGTAGATGTCGGATGCCACTTGGTCTTATTAAGAGCTGCGTATACGACACCCTATGGTCCGATGTGTTAGTGTGGACACGCCGCGTGTTACAATAATGTTTTAGCGTTACATTTAATGTTCGATTTTTGGACATACCTAGATCTCAGATAGAGTTTGTTAAGACCATAGTTTGCCACATTGGCTAATTTAAGGTACAGTAGATTATACGCTTTAAACCAATGTATAATTTCTCGGTGTAATACTTCTGTGTTTTATGTATAATTCTAAAGCGCATGGGTGTTTCTTTGCTTTTTATTGACAAGGCAATTGGTATTTCACCTATGGTTTATGGTTGAATGAAATTAACTCGCAACAGTTTAATTTATTCCGCTATCTTAACTGTCCTATAGTATTACTAGTTGGCAACTCCACATTTAAACACGTCTCAAATTCAGTAAAATTGATCAATCATACAGCTACCACTTAATTTTATATTGTCTAAAATTACCGAGGCGCATCCATATATCTCTCGTCTCGCGCCATTACTCTCACGGGATTAGTGCGTCGGAGGTTTTGACAATTGATTTATATCTGTCACGTCTCGTCACAGCGGCGACTGCGCGCGCGCATCTGCCCCCCGCGCGCCGCGCCCGCACCGCCCCGCGGCTGCCCCCGCGGCTTCTCAGAACAAACATTGGACAAAGAGTAGGCGGTTCGCAGATCATTCACACTTCCGAACCAAATGGATCACAGACAACATTCAGAAACCATTTTATACATACAACATTGCAGCGACGAGCCCATTAATTATTTTCTAAGCCACGTTGTGTTATTCTGAATAAAAATATTAATATTATTTGGTGATTTAATTTGCATGGATTGCATGGATCACTTGCTGTTAATTACTAGATTACAATTAATTTTTATTGACAGTTGCCAAGAATTTATTCCTAAGGTTTTTGTTCGGCCTTCACATTTGACTAACTACATAATTTGTTCTAACATCCAATTGGTCCTACACCTTTCAGAAGTTGTACAGTACATTCCGTTAGGGGCATTCCTCGTATTCCATCTTCAGTAATGGTACACCGTTACTACATAAATTTGAGAGCGCATCTGATAATATAGAGGTCCAACGATAGTCCTACCCGAGGCCCGACCTTAAATACATGTTTAATATTTCAACCATATGATTGGATTTACATTTTGTTGCAAAGGAATAATGTCGATCGCCGGTTGTCCACCCGGGACTTAAAATTAATGTGAAATGCAAAGGTCTTGAAACTTATAAGTTAATTCGTTCGTTTCTTACAAAAATTATAGATCAAGTGCGGTAAACTTAACACACTGTTGTATTGTGGCTTAGTACGATCCATACTATTCTGTACCTTTTATACCATACCAATTTAATATGTTTTTGCTTTAATAATAATATTATATCGATCCATTATAATTCCACTGTTGGAACATGGGTCTCCTCTCATATTGATAGGGTTATGGGTATAGTCTGCCACGCTGGTCAAGTGCGGAATGTTTTTGCTTTATTGATTTCAAATATAAAATATTTCAAGCCTTGGTTATTATTTTGGTGTGCGATTTTGACATTTTGAACAAAAATACATACGATGCTATATTCTTATAATTAATAGCAATAAATATAATAAAATAAAGTACAAGATTAATCAATTAATGTAAATAAAACAAAATCCTACAACAAATAATAATATTCCGGGATGTCTACACGGCCATCTAACTAGCTATCGACTGTGTTATGATAAACAACAGGCTGATAAAGTATAATAATTATATACATATACATACGTGTATACTTATTATTCCATTATGATATGTAAGACGAATACACAAACCGTAAAAATATATAGGTACAGTTGATCTTGACCTTAACACCCTATGGTGAATAAAAAAGTGGCGTCGCAAAGGGACTTTTGATAATGCAAAATAACCGGATGTCCACAGTATCATTCATCGTTCCGTATAAATTGTGTAACGCAAACCAGACCGGCGTTTACACGTACGTTAGATAATAGACTGCCGGTTTCGTTAACCAGTTTGCCGTTTCAAGGTTGACGTACATTGACGTTTTATTTATGAGGGAATCACAGAGAAAAGTGAAAACGTAAGTAGTAGTTGCTTATTTTTCAATAGAAATCAGTATGGTGAGTGTTCTGGGTTTTATTTTGCTTTATACTTAGCCTGTCAGACAGGCAGACGGGTCACCTGATGGTAAGTGGTCAACGTCGCCTACTTTATAGCTAATCTCTTTTTATTTCTTGTAAAACCCCATGTTTTAATGTTCCATTAAACCCTGATGGAAGGTCATTCGTCGTTCGCCATATCTCAAGGCAGGAGGAAGAATTAGATAATGTATTGACAGACAGATATGAATTAAGGACTGTGAAAGCTTTGCGGTTAAATGGTATAAAGACCTAAGTGAATTATCTGCAATCCGGCTACTCTTTGTCTAGTGTCATAATAGCATAACTCTTACTTATTTTTATTATGCATAAACGAGTTCAAGCAAATCTCATACAGTCCTCATGTAACAAAAGGTGGAGTTCGCTTGGTTCTTCCAAAAAATATACGTATAAACATCCACGCAATAAAATAACTCGATCTATAAATCCAAATATTAAGTCATTGTACATATAACATTTCTGTATTCCAGTAAAGGGATCATGGGCTTGAATCTCTGACACGCGCCGCTGGCCTCATATGTGACGAAGTTTCTTTCGAGAATGTTGAATAATATCTTGAATAACTCAGTCACGGCCACCGTATGCCAAAGTAGACAAAAATTTGTGGTATGGAGACCAGACTGACGAACTATAGGTTATATTTTGTGCTAATTTCTAAACACATTTATTTACACAATGTTATACAACAATAATGCTTTAATGACTCCAGTATGAGACTGAAATATTATCGGGCTTACAAAAATCATCATAATAATCAATAATAACTGTTACCGGTATTGTCGGTAAGGAATAATGTCCACCAGCTTTGACATCATGACATATTAAACGTATATAATTTTCTAGAAATGCGGCATTCAAGAATTTTAATGAAATAAGGGACGCGACACATCTTATTAATAGCAGAGTGAGTGACAGGAAAACAATGTTGTTTAGCATGTGAACGGCTAGATGGGATTAACCCCTATTTTATTCTCCCCGCGCCTGGGCACGGGCTCACTATGCAGCTGCCGGAGGCTTCGAACATACGGGGATGATTATTGTTATTTCCTTATCAACAGGTTTCGGAAACTGTTGCGATTACTCGTATTGGTCCGTGTCCATGAGCAACGCTTTATAATACCGAAAACCATTAAAAAAAAAAAAATCTTATATTAGTTACAAGGTTAATTGCTCGATTGCTCACTGTTCCCACTATGAACCTTTATGTACTATTCCAAAAAAAGTCGAGTGACACTTCTGTGAACATCCTTATACTATGGCAGCTTGTGTTGAAATTTAGTGATATATCACTTAGCCGACTAAAATAGTTATGTTTGCGGGAGCGAGTTTTAGCAGGAAAAGAATCGATTTGTTTTAATATATTTCGTTGTTATTGTTAACAGCTGTTTTTAATGCGTAGATGCTATTTTATAAAAATGTTGACGGAATATTTTTTTTATTGGTGAATGGGTCGTGAAATTTGTCTCTGACAGTCATGTGTCACATGTAGTGTCAGAGACTAGTAGTAATGCTAGAAGAATTTAAATAATAATTCTTAGTGTTCTAATATTTGTAAACGAAACAATGTGTTTATAGGTCAATGAGATGTTTTGCAGCTATAATGTATAGAAATCTACTCATAAGACTGTTAAAGATGACAAATTCCAAAGACATGTTTCTAGGCATCTTCAATTTTCGAGCATTCGAATAGTTAAAAATATATTATCCTTCAATTTATACACTACGTAAACATAGCCTTTAGAAAGTATAATAGTTCAATGCGGTAGATATGCCGAATGTGAGCTATCGTTAACATACGTTAGTTCTAAATAAACTGCACTTTCAATTTGTACTGTACCACAAGTATAACTACTGATAAAACCTTAATATAGTCATACACATATTCCGACTTCAATGTCCTTAGTCAGCTACGAATAACAATGTGACAATTTCATTACTTTGTGTCAATGCCACGGCACGTCAGTGTCACGTCACGTGTCACGGCGCCCGTCACCCGTCAATTACTATCAGCGACGGATTGTTAATTAGTATGGAACATGAGTAATTACGTCAGTTACTGTAGTTTTTTTTTGACGAATAATAAATTGAAAGTAATAAATTGAGATTTAACCAAACATATTTTTGGTAGGTTTGTTTTAATACTTCTACATCGACCCAACAAACGAAGATGTTCTTAATTAGGCATCGTATGAACTTTTACGGTATTTATGTATCTATTTGATTGAGTATGACAAAACTAATTTCTTACGCTTAGTTTTATATTAACAAATAAAAATGTAACCTATTTTGTTCTTTTATTAAAAGAGAAAAGTTCACCATAATAAAAATAAATTTAAAATGCGATGAACGATTGTAAATTTAAAAAATTACATGATAGATGATAATATCTTTGTTTATATTAGATTTCTTGAATTATTTGACATTAGTAGGTAGTTAGTTATAGGCAGCGAAATACGATTATATAAATGTTATTATTAAAAATCACAAGAAAAACAAGAGTTTTATGGAATCGGTTTTTTTCATTATTTAGTCTCACGAGCTGTTCAATGTCACAATTTCATTACGTCTCGTCCCGTCGCGTCACGTCGCGTCATGTCTCTCGCCCGTCACCCGTCACTCACCTGCCAGCGAATTGTTAATTAGAGTAGAACATGACGAATTGCGCCCTGAATTGGGGGACGACGGTGAAAGGTATTAAGGGATTACATAATTTGCAAAATCGTACATGCTTCCAACATTTTTTTACATTTTTTATTGAGTACTATCAGACGGATTTGGATGAGCAGCAATTTACCAAAACACAATGTTGTTTAATCTGTCTTCACGAGGGTATAATTATATTATTGAGACCTGCTGTTTGGAGGAGATTGTGAGTTGTAGACTAGATATTAAAGATATTTATTGTTTAGTTAAAGATTATTATTTTTAGATAAAATCTAATTTGTAGGTTTTAAGTGCGACAGCTTTAACCTGCCCGCTAAAAAGAATACACACTGGTTGTCGTTAGTATAAGAAAGGCAATGTACCTCTTCTGAAGACTATGATCGAAAGCTGTACACCTTGAAACACCCCTTTAAAAACCCCTTCAAAAACATCCATACTGATAACTTAAAATACCCGTTTTACAATATTTATGAACATCCTTTTCATATTAAAATTTGCACATTTACCCCTAGCACTCCATGTAAAATAGTACCTCAGCCTAAGAACAACGCACCTCTATTATTAAAATATTAGTATCCTTGAAATTTGATATATTAAATCATTTCTACAGTCGAATTCATGTGTTAAGAAAGTTATTTCGCCATCTTAAAAGCTTGGGCTCTTTGTCCACCACGATGTAATATTTCTTTAAGAACCACTTATTCTCCAAAAATGATCAGGTGTCTATTCAAGCGTCACGCTGCCACATCTACAGGCTGCAGCATAAAATACCAGCTGAGGTCATCAAGGACCGTAGTCTCAATATGGGTTGATGGGCAGTAAAACTTACCTACATGGGAACTTAAAACTACTAGTAAGAATTGAAAAATATAAATTTCTCTCACTAAGACAAATTACCGTTTGCAACAGTAATATTATCCAAAATCCCTCGCCACCAACACGGAACGTCACACATTGATCCACAATTCTATACAAAGCATCCATCAGGGAACACAATTGCATCCCTAGCTTGGCAAAGGTCTGCGCCGCCCACGGTCATTAAGTATATCTCCGAAACTATTGCAATAAATCAATTTTATAGAAAACTACGAAATAAAGGTTCGTGCTCTCGCCATCAGTATTTGCATTAGTGATTGCATTAATCATCCCCACACAATCGGGGCAATAAAACCCATAAAACTTTGTATGGAACGCCATTAATTGTTATTGACATACTCACAATAGAAGCGAGTGATTGACAAATGTCAGTGCGCGCGAATTTGTGAAAGGACAATTTCTTTTTTGTTGGCCGCCATGTTTCTTTTTTTAATGATGTTCCTGTGACTTGCTTCTTTTATTTGCTTTCTCTATGCTTATCGTTATTTTAACTATTCTATTTGAAACGTACTCATTTGCTTGGATTAGATAAAAATATGAGTGCTAATTTTCATGATGAAATAGAAATATTCACCCCACAGATTTACTTTAAATTCTATTTTCAATAAGGTTTGGCCTCGACGAAGCTAACCGAATACAACGCTAGCGTCCGATATGACTACAGTTTAAATATTAAATAACCTGTCATCGAATCAGGCACCTTTACCCGCATAAATAAAAAGTCCTCCATCACAGACCACAAACGAACGTGCACAACGAATACAGCTGCGTATTTATTTCTCGATCAATCCGTACACGTTCGATGTTGGTCGCAAAAAGTGACGTGGTCGCGTCCCGTGACGCAGCGGGTCATAGATCAGCGGTGACACCGTGTCACTGTCCTGATATAAATAATACCTCCATGTCGATTCCGTTGAATAATTCATCCGAGATGTATACAGATATTTGATATAATTTTAATATGCCGTTATTTTTAATTACCGACTTAAGATGCATGTGACTTGATGGCATAGATCTGACGGTCTAACGAGACGCTAAATGTAATAAATCATGTAACATTTTCATATTTTGTTGCATAATGATTCATATAAGATATAAACATATATATAAAAACAATAATATAAATACTTTTTATACGTGTTCTTTTTGACAATCACGTTCCATGTTTGATACTGCTCAAAAAACGTGACATTCGCGATGGCTCGTTATGTCATGGGTAACAGCAATGACAGAGTAGCAACCGTGCACAAATGTTACAAGAATTTAAGGTTGAAATAGTATTGTACCTATTTGAAGGAAACTAAAAATACGTAATAAACAATACCGCATTAACCTAAGACTAATGTCAAGGTGGTATTCAGTTAGAAGTGTTTACGTACAGTATTTCGATAACATACTCGTATATCTGCAAATATGACAATATGAATAATTTAATAAGAATGCTAGAATCTGGACCTCTAATACATCAGTTCCTAACTTGTCGAACACCTTTAGGGTTGACATTTCCATTAGTAAGATTACGTATAGAATATCATACAATGCAGTCTGGTTCAGTAACAGCCCTATTTGCTAGTGTATTTACAGTCTGAAGACGTTTAAAATTGTTCTCAACGGAGGAGCTCGGGATGTGCACATATCTGGTGAGAATATAGGCACATCCCGAGCCGTTTGATCCGGTCATAGATCAGTTCTGACACCGTGTCACTCCGTCCCGAAATATATAATGCCTCGATGTCGATTGTAGGACATTTTTATACGAAATGTAACCATGATAATTGAAAATAATATGTTTTATTGTTATAAATGAATGTCATTATTTATTCCAATGATTTATTTTTTTCATTTAAATATCGGCACTAGAGTTTTCAGTTATATTTGCAAAATAGCTAAGGTATCAAAAATATACAATATGCTCAGAGGTACATTTTAATAATATCTATATGTACAGAATTGTTAATTGAATAGATCTTAATGCACTTTATGAATTCCATACTAATCTTTACTACGAATTAGGCATGAATCATGGAAAACTAAAAAATAAAAATGTGCGTTTACAATTATTGAAAAAGTTTATTTAAAGTTGTATTTCTATAATCTATGTTGTTAATAATCTATATTATTAAATACTGTTTTTTATGATATAGAAAAATATTTTTTAATATTTACGATGTTTTCGCAAAAATTGACGCTGGAACGTCCCGTGGTGTCCGTATCGCCCGTACATCACCGTGACACCGTGACATCGTGTCACTCTGGTAGAAATAAATAATAGCCTTTTGCCGAATTTATTGTACTCTACATGTAAAATAATGACATATTTAATATATATTAGCGTGACGCTGTCATAAACAGTCGCAGACATGAGAGCAAAGATAATTAGGTTAAATTCTGGTATAAATAAGTACCTTAAAATAGTTTATTAAGTTAAATAGAGCGTCAACTAAAGGAAACGTTGCAATTTCTTTTTTCAAAATTAAGTGGTTATATATAATATCTAAAGAGGATGTGTACCTTTTGAACGCTGGCTTATCACTTCGTAAAACCCAACAAAAAATGTATATTCATACATAATTTCCTTCTATTAAAAGGCTTGTCACATAGTAACTTTTCACATAATTAGTCGAATAAAGTAGAATTTCAAGAGTTGAACATCATCATAATACGTGTACAAATTGATTTTATTTTACTGCAGCATCGGTTCTTATTATCTCTTTCATAGGCCACCTGTTAGTAAAATAATCTTATACCCCTTCACATCTGTATTCACATAAACTATAAGTCACAGCCGCGTCTTTACTCTAATCGTAAGGGCTTTGGTTGTCATGGCAACAAGCGGTACTTTTGAGGGATACTACTTAATATGTGGAGTTCACGGAAAGAATTAACGTGTATACAAGAATATTGGTACTGTTATTATTTGTAATCTGTATTTAGTATAATATAAACATGTACTCGTACGTTTAATCATAACATATTAGGTACAACTAATTATACAAACATCTAATTCTATATATTGTTATTTATTTCCTTATACAATGCGTGTAATTATTTGCAATTACCGTTCGTTCTCGCATAAGCCGGTCCACAGTTATAAAATAAATCAAAGGATTGTATGATTTCATTTTATGAAGCCGTGCGCCGTCAAACCGCCTTCTATATAAAGCACTAGCTGTAGAAATATTATCTTATAGTTTTAATAACTTTTTATTAGAATTTATTAATGTTACTTTGTATAACGCTCGCGGTTAATATTATTTACAGGCACAGTGCAGCGAGTTCTCGAGAGATCTAAAGATCAGGAATGTTTAAGTTTACTTTCAATAGTTAAGTCTACTGTTCAGTGTTCAATAATCCTATTCGATGAAGAAATAGTTCAATCCATTCACTATGGTTTGTTTTAGTAACTGTCTGTATGTATAATATTTGAACATATCAACATTTGAATGTACAGTCGTCAACTGTTGTTCTATATCTGCTGCACCTATTTCTGCTGGTAAGCAAATATGACCGGCAATTTTCTTTTTCACTGGGGAGGGAGCTGTTGGTTTAATGATCAGAACGTGATTTTCCAATTTACTTCTGTTATAGTCGACCTGTGGCGTAACTTGGATGCAGGATGCATTTTTTTTAAATTTTATTATTATTAGTATTTTTTTTTCAACCCATTACAATTGCACTGTTGGAATACGGGTCTCCTCTCATATTGAGAAGGTTAAGGCCATAGTCTGCCACGCTGGCCAAGTGCGGGTTG
>DWMG01002365.1:0-13371 GCA_018244855.1 Elbella merops
TTATGAACGGCGTCGGTGGCGCGCTCTACGAGGAGGCGCACGCGTCGCCACCAGGCGGCTCGCCACCGGCTGCGCCAGCCGCCGCTCCACCGTCAGCATCCAGTGCATCACCAGCGTCGGTGGGCTCCAACCCCCCACAGCCCCTACACATACCTGCTAAGCGCTACGAGCCGGAACCTGGTGTTATACGGCACGCGCAGCAGCCCTGGGGCTATCCGCCCGATGCACCAGGCTCCTTTGAACACCAGTATCCAACAGCACCGACTTACTATAACCTTCCTGTGGAAAGGGAACGCAAGTCCGCGTTACCATTTTGGCCGGCGAGTGGCGGCGAGTACAAGCCGTATGCGGATGGAGGATGTCACCAAAGCTTCTCTCAACCCTGTTGGAATTATCCGTATGGTGCACCGCGTGGAGATCAACCATTACCATATGTAGGCGGGGAAGAGCGACGCACGACCGTGTCAGAGGCTTCCGGCTTCTCTCACGACGCCTACGGTCTAAGGAACTATGCACCGGAGACGGTATCAAGCGGACCTTATCCACCTCCGGGTGCACTTCCCGGTTAGTAACAAATTAATAATTTTATTCTCTATAATATCTCTCCTCGAACTTTGCACTCACGTTTTCTAACATTTTTTCACTATTCACTATTTGTAATCATTGCTCTAACTTATCGGTCGACGAACATGTGCTGTAAACCATTTCCAAAATTTGTAAACAATTTACTTCATGTGGAGTGTTTATAGTAGTACTAACATACCTACGTATCTGATGTTGCAAATTTCGGGGATACCAATTTATAATAATATATATATTATTCTTACGATTGTTGCATTTTTTTTCTCATTAATAGAAGACAGATGAGTAAGTTTGTAAATAATTCTATTATGAGTTTGTCAACCTTGACCCTAGTGTAAAATGTTTCTCACTGCCTGCCGCTAGATGGCGTTCACGCGCGCACACGTTGTCAGATTTCAGGTGGATGTGTGCGGCACGCACACAGCGAACGCTCCCAAACAGCGGGTGTGGGTGTGTCATGTTCGGCTCGCTGCATGTTGCAATCTGTGTGTTGGTTTTTTCACCAGAAGATTTGATGCTTTTGCTCGTTTTATATACTTTCAATATTATATCGATTATGTTTATCTAGTGGCATGTCAATTGACATGAAAACTTTATTTGTCTGTAAAATCTGTTTAAACGGTTGGCTACAGTTGTAAAGGAACATACTTTGCCCCATGTTTATAGAAAAAAAAATATTTTTTGTATCTTAAAATTTAATTTTTTTCAAAAAAATTATTCAATTATGTTTTTGTAAGTAGAAAAGATCCTATTGGAATTATACTGTCAAAATTGTGTTGTACGAAATTTCATTATAAATGACTAAAAGTGAAGCCTAAAAAGCGATCGGATCGAACGGTCACATCAAAACATGTTCCCACAGAGCACCATAAATTTGATGAATGAACGAAACACGTGCTACAAATGTTTAAAAACGAACCGTAAGCACCGTTTTATAGGCAATGTAAAACGGCGCTATACTGCCGACAATAAATTAAAGTTTACGTAAAATAAAGCGTCAATAAAAATGTATAACTAATAAATAAACACGATACCTGAGCGTTAAGACAATAAACGGGCGATCTTTGAGTAGCGGCAATAAACCAAATATTGCTACAATAAACACATTATAGACTGATGATGAGCCGACGATAAAAAGTAGACCGGAGATGCTGATGTCGGTGACTTGTGCATTCGAACGAGCCACTCGGACGCTCATATATTATATCACTTTTATGATATCGTAAAACCGCGACCGCGTCATAGACATGCAATAATACTGGTTTCTTTCCCAAATCGTAGTAAATAGTAATTAGGTAACAACCGCCATGTCAATATGAGAGCAATAAAAAGCCTCCATTCATGGACGCTCGCGGCTAGTTCCCTCCCGATAGCTGGCTTGCAATAAACATGGGTTTATCGCGCCGATGTTACGGCAGAGGTGTAACTTGACATAATTTTGCGTAAAATGCGAATATAATGGCCCATTAAATGGAAACAATTGTTGAAAAAGTTATACGAGTGTTCACGTCACTTTATGATTGTGTGTTTACAGCCCACCTGAGGCTGACATTGACTTTGATTTGTGCATTTACGGCTTATGAACTGTCGGCGAAACCGTTCGCTTGTACCGACCAAGGCTTGAAGGTTGACACCGCCACCCGTTTCAAGTTAGTCCATACTAGCATTTATATTACAACCGTTTTATCAAGTCTATAAGACATTGTCACATCTTAAAGGTATGGGTGTTTTCAATAATGTATTAATTATTCGTAAACATTGTCCTCAATTAGTAGATTTAAGTTCATTTCTGAACGACTTGATGCAAACTATTTGTTGAAAATTAATTAAGAAAACATTATGTGAATTGATTACGACATAAAGCTTTAAGATTAAACAAAACAATGTTCACGATCATATTCACTTTGCATCAATACAGCACAGGACAGATTAGCAGTTCTGTGGAGCACTGAAAAATCTTCTCTCAATAGACATTGATGTAAGGGAATTACAAATGTATTCAGTTGGGATATTACTTTTCAAGGGATTATCGGCCTTATCGCAATGAAATACGTGTGTCATTTTCTTTGACAGTTGCTTAGAGTAACTTTGCACACGAAATAGAGTAAGTCCGCGGTCGGATAGGTAATTTTATGGCCGAACAGAACCCGCACTTTTATTGCCACTGATCGCTACCTATGCCCTCATAATTGACAACTCAACTTGTCATTATGTTCTGTTTAAACAACTGTTGTTTGTGTCACGGAAATTGAAGGTGTTTAATTTGTGAACTTAAAAATAAAATGTTCCAATTACACATTGACAGATATGATTCTTTAAAATTAACTTTTTTTTATTTCTAAAGGATCTAATTTGAAAAGTATTAAATTCGCTATTAGGTAATGTATTAATGTAATTGAGTTCTATTACTGAAATTTTAATTGAGTTGCCCAAGTGATGTTTAGATTTTACTCTCAAATTTACAACTATGTACATACATGTACATATGTTGGCTATTGGAAGAAACGAAATCGGTTATAACATTGGCATTTAGATTAAGACAGGTAATATTGACACACCATTATTATTATTAAAACAAATTAAGATAATTTGTTTTTATTAAACCTCTCTATATCACTATTTATACATCTTTATTATGATAAATGTATTTTTGAGAAAAGCAACGACGCATAAGGGAGTTTGACTGTATTGTAAAGAAGCAACGAATCTGTGGAATGAAAATGAAGCCTTCATTTCAATACTGGATTCTAATAACGAGGAATATTGTTATCGATTTTCGTATCGATATTAAGTGCCGCCATTTCTCGATATCGATTTCCATTTACGATTTGATTTTTCATTATTCCCTTATCGAATTTCATTATTTAATATTACGAAAGGAATTGAATGAACACATAACAGACCTCATATTTGTGCGTACTGCGGTAGGGTGGTTCACGAATCGATAACCATGTACCTTAATGGCTGTAAGTTTTTGATGTTAGCAAATAGTCATAAATCTAAAGACTTGCGATTTTGTAACATTTTCACTCATAGCACTTATATTTATAACTAGATAATTTATAAAAGTCTCATAACTTGATATTTTATTTTTCCTAAAATCTAGTATTTTTCCCACTGCTACAGTATTTATTATTAATGGAGTCCTTCTATATATTGAAAACCGGTAGGGGTTTCCCATTACTGGACTTATATTGTTATCTGGAAGTTGGTTAGAAGAGATCGTTTCATTAACGAATTGGACATCTTGTGTATATCTAGTATTTACAGAATTTCGCGGACATACATATAGGTACCTACATACATACTTTTAATAGTAGTGAGAATGTAAAGAGCATAAATAGATATCTAATACTCATGATGATGTTATAATAATAGCGTCTGTTAGAGTTTTACTCTACTAAGATTTTATCTTGTAGCGTGCACTAAATTATTTTAATAAAAAATTCTTTAAGATAGAAATACGTACCGCGATAGATTAAAATGAACCATATACCTATATGTATAGATATTAATATAACTGTACTATCGGTCAGTTATATAAGTTCAGATATCATGCACTGATTTATACTTTTCCAAGGTAACTTTTTGAAAGCATTTCTACGTTAAGAACGGTTGTAACCGGTGCGAGCGTAAAGCGTCATCAGGGTTCGTTAGACATGCGAGTTTTGGTTACGACACCGGCATAACTCGCGTATTATGTTCTAAACAATGAAGCATCTATTTCGCAACGTTCGCCAAGTACCGTTCGGTATAATAGGAAATGGTGCAGTGTACTGCTTGCATCGAATATCGAGAAGGTCGCGGGTCGCATACAAAGTTTCCGTCGATGATCTCATCAAAAGAACCGCTCACATAAATCGCACGGTGCAAATCCTAACGCTGCACGGCCAGTACTATTGTTTCTGTGAACTGTGCATAGAAATAGCCGGTTTAAATCTTAACACTGTGCTCGCAGGTATACTAGATGTATAGATGTTAGTACGTATCGAAGTAATTATAACCAGCCAGCGACGCGCACGCGGTGGAAAGACCGAGGTCATTTATGAAATAATGAATAATAATGCAATCATAGATACATATGAATAGTTTATTTTTTTTAGTAAATGATTGTAAAATCCAATTCAGACGGCTAATGAAATCATGTGTTAGAAAAACTAATTTTATCTTAATGTAGACTTATCACAGTACCTACTAGATGTGATTGATTCTAAGTAATTAAATGATATGTTCTTTTTTTCAAACAGGATCCCTCTCAATGTCAGTGGGAGTTGGAGTGGGCTGCGGTTCATCGAATCCTCTGGACTGGACCGGGCAGGTGACGGTGCGCAAAAAGCGTAAACCCTACTCCAAGTTTCAAACACTCGAACTCGAGAAAGAGTTTCTCTTCAACGCTTACGTGTCCAAGCAGAAGAGGTGGGAACTCGCTCGAAACCTGAACTTAACGGAGAGACAAGTAAAGATATGGTTCCAGAACAGGCGAATGAAGAACAAAAAGAATTCACAGCGCCAGGCGGCGCAGGCAGCGCAAAATAACAATAACAACTCGAACGCCAACAACCACAACCACCACGCAGGCCACCACCACGCGCCGCACCACGTGGCACTGCACCACGCCGCGCCCGCCAAACACCATCAGTGACCCGCGCCCTTCTCTGGGACTTACCCCCTACACCACGGTATAGCGAGCTAAATCCGCAGGAGGACAGGTTCCAAAAAAACTCGAGTGTTTGTGATTGAAGGTCGTACTTAAGTTACGAAAGGATGGCACGTCCGGTGTTGTTACCCGATAGACTTGAACGATATTCGCTGTACCGTTTCGTACGTAAAAGGACGCTTACCCGGCCCCCGCCGCAGCGCCGCGAGTCCCAGAGAATCTCGTAGTAAGATAATTGTGTTGTCGATTTGTGTATAGTATTAATTACGAAATTATGTTCTATAATTTTACCGAAACTACGAGTAAGTACATGAGTAGATAACGATTCCTGATATTATTAATATCTAGTGTAGCGCTATATTATGTATTTGAAATTATTTAAGTGTCGAATTACGAATAAACAATGACGTCACCGATGAATTATAGTTTCTAGATAGTTTATTGAAAAATTTGTAAAATATTTTGTGAGACTGCTTTACTGTTGTATTCGTATCGCTGTTCGGAAGGTGGTGTAGACTTAATCAGTTAATTTTGTTTTCGTTACCAAATTGTTGAATTACTCGGGTTGCTTTGGTGGCAGTTGTAGAAATATCATATTGCAGTGTGTGCGGTGTCCATAGATTAAGAGAATCGGCAGATAAGTGGCCAGTGTGTACCATGTTCTGCTGACTACCAGCTAGTGGGGGACACAAGTCGCACGTAAGCAAATGTAGAAACCACGTCATGATCAAATATTTATCACTGTTTAATTTCTTATTTCATATTCATAAATTTTGTTATTTAAATTATGGATTTCTGACAAAGCTTTAACTCGGTTCCAGTAGAATTATACATTAAGTTACTGTTATGACTTAAAAAAATATTAAAGTTGATGTTATAATCAATTAAATTAGGTAATATGGGCAAGTGCATTAATATTGTCCTTTATTAACTCATTGTACTGTTCGCTTAAGCCTGTCTATTTGCTTTTTAGTTTTGTTTTAGTTTAAAATATTTTATTATTTATTTGTACGCGAGTAAAACTGAAAATATTATGTTCCCTATGTATCTCTTTTTACAATTATGTAGAATATCGAATCAAATGAAATGTTAGGCGTCTATGTCAAAGTTGTTCGATGTTCACTTCAACCAGTACCTAGGTACGTATAAAATGTAAATGATCGAACGTCGTCTGTGTTTAGAAATCACCTCGTAACTATTTAGCTACCTACATCTTCCATGCTTTATCTTAATGTAATATCTATATATATAATAAATGTTCTCTCATAAACTTCGTAGGGTTACTCGGTTCTTTGCATTCAATCTGTATTGTACCTTATATTAGAGAATTATCTGTAAATTAGGCGTTCTGTACAAAAAAGGCGACCTCGTCTAGGTAACCGAATTTCTACATAAGTGCAAGGCATCTTAGTTGTGTGTGTGTACAGCAAAGTGGCGGTGTGAGTAATGCCATAAGTGGTGTTGACCTTTCTCGGCTCAACACTGTTGGTAGATAATATCTATATACCAACACGACAAATATGAATCTGTACAGCCGAGCGAACAATAAGTCATTATGATCCCTATCTGGTAATCAGCTATAACTTGGACTGAACCTATTATATGCCAATTCAATACAAGCGCAATGTTCGCATTTCTGAGATGTATGTATAATATCGAACAGACTAATTAGGAAAAAAATAGCTTCATACACCACTAACTACCAGTGAATGAGACCTACTGGCAAATACTGTTAATCACAAAAAAAATCCTTCAAAATAAAACTTTGAAATATAGATTGATATAGTACCTATTGCTGTATACACACAAACAGACAAGGTTTAAGTTTTAGACGAACGTGTCTTTCATAGATACTAAGCATCTTTTAAAGAGTAAATTCAAATACCTAGCCACTATTTACTATTTGAAAAGCAATAACGTTTTTACAGTTCCTTATACATTTATTTAAAAATGTGTTTACGTATTGATACATTTAAAATAATCGATATTTTCCATTGGGGCAGCTTGCTTGAGTGTTCTATAGGCGTTTCGCAGACACAAAAGTGGCCCAAGCCGTGGGGTGTAAAAGGTTTGCAGAATTATACTATATACGTACATATATCTACCTATTTATCAGCGTTTTTAAAGGCAAAGTACTTACGAAGTTGTTTCTCTACTAAAAAAATACGAAAAACCAATTGCTTTTCAAACAGTTTTATATAATTCGCTTTCTCTATAACGATTGTATATTCAGCAATCTTATTCAGTAGGTGTCGCTCTTAGTACTGTACCTACCGTACATACATTAACTATGTAATTGTAATAAATATAACTTAAAGGTCTCGTAATTATCATTGTACAGTTAAATTAATGTAGTGAAATCATGCCGGAGAGTGTGAATCTTTTTGTTAAGTAATAATGAATAAATAAAATGATTGTGCTCTTGACAGTTTTATGACGAATTTAGAAAAGAATGTACGAAAAGGGGAAAAGATTAAATATTTCGTCGTGTCTCTTATGTTTTTATTTCTGAACCTGCATTACATTTGGATATACTCGTATGTGTATTTTCTTAACCAATCATTTGGTAAGTATTAAACGCCTTGATTTGTTGATTTATCCTTACTACTTGTAGCAGTAACAAACTTTAAAAAGTCATAAAGCAATAAGTATATGTATTAGTAACTGTCATTAAGAAATAATAAGGAAATCTGGTAATGATTGAAAACTAGCAAGAAATAATGAAAAGCACTTACTTCGTCTCCGGCATTTTAGCATCTTATATGAATGAAATGCTAGAGGTGTTCCCTTTTTTTTACTTTTACTTAGACAGTTGATTCTGTCTCAAAATAAATTGTACGATATATTTATTAAATATGAAGATACTAAAGTTTCAGTAATGCGTTTTTTGCTTCTGATACTTTTGATATTATAATTTAGATACTTATATCTGCATATTTGTTAATAAATATAATAAGCAATGCAGACGAAGTCGTGAGTAACAGCTGGTTTGTACATAAGGTTAGATTAAAAATTATAAACAAAACAGAGTTTGGCTATAGAAGAATTTAGTAAATAATACTAGAGAGGTAGAGCATAAGTGCAAGTAATATAAATTTAGAACTGATACTGGCCAGTCCTGCTATTAATAGCCAGTATGTATGTAGATCTGTATTTGTACCCTTCACTAACCTTTAAGCTCAATGGTCACGTTTACCGCTGAGCTGGGAGTTGTGGGTTCGATCCCCGGCAAAAAAAAATTATGACCAACTGCAGTATTTGTTCCAAATATTGGTGGTAAGTGATCTGTGTAAATATATATATGCTTAGAAATTAATACAAGTGGTTCATAAAAGGTCTAGTTAGCATAGCATACACTCAGTCTACCTTGGGTCAAATAGTCCCGGTGTCAAAATGTTCCTTGAAATTATTATTTAAATGTAGCTAGAGTCAGATCTTATAGATAGTAGCCGCATTGGCTCCTAATCATTAAAAGAAGACAGTGTTAACACTATTGCACTACGGTTACAACTAAGACTTTATCTCGCCTTTAATAGGACACTAAAAGTTTTCACAAATCAAAATCAAATTAAAGAGCAGTAGCCACAATGTATGTATTATTATCCACTTACATTTCGAAAGTGTGAGGTAGTAAGCTTTTATACTGGCCAAATAGCCTTTTTTTTAAATAGCCTTAGTACAGGCTGATGGGAAGTCTCTGAAACCACCATATGTGTGAGAAGAGACAGGTGATGTAGAGACACAATTTGCCACATTTGCAAGATGGCTTAGGTAATTGTAAATAAGAGTATTCTAACTCTATTCTACCCATGGGTAAGTACATTAGATCTACAAACTGTGACTCTCTATAACATTATACAGATGTTAGTAAGTATTAATAGCAATTAATACTTAGGACCTAATTAAAATATATTTCGGAAACATTGGTATTAGGCATTAGGCAATTAATTGTCCTATTAATCACTTCTGGAGTTATTATTTCATCACGCCAAGTCACATTAGAGTCAGGGCACTGAATCAAACTGGTCAGGGCATCAAATATTTGAAATCAGCTGAATTTTATTTATATAAAATATAGAGTTTTCTCAATTACTAATAAGCTTATCTTAAAATCTATAAATGTTAAATGACAGGTTGTTGAAAATTTAGATGTAATACAGGAAACAGTGAAGAAGTACAGTAGGTACCTACATACATAGGTCATATAGGTTTACATACGTAGGTCATATAGATTTATTAGTATAGGGCTCTAGGTTTGACTGTTACAGGTACATCGTGGCCTGAAATTCGGATTTGACTTGCTTTTTAAACTAAATCTCCTAAAAATGAAACAAACGAAGTCGCTAACGATTAGAAAACATGATTTTGTAATCTTTGTCCACTCGAATCCTTTCCAAAATCATATAATATATTTGATACCTCATAGTAAATATTTATCTAGATAACTTTATATTATAACGCCTATTTTCCATTGGGGTAAGTAGAAACTGATGTTTTCTATCTGAGAGGATTCTGATAAATTTCTTTCATGTAATCTATTTTCATCGAAGTTGTCATACATGCTGCTTTAGTCTTCTTGTAGGAAGTTTTCGACGTGACTGAGCTATCATAGTTAATATCGTGCCTAACTTTATTAGCTGTACACTCATTACAGGCTCTTGATGGTCTCACACCGCTGAGCTTTCATTTACATCTCGTTTTAGATATGCCCCACAGTTATAATATAATACAGTACACGACAATGCAAACCAATACAATATTAATAATACCAACACTTTTTTATAGCTCATCAGATGTGCCTTTTGGGGACACATTCAAGTTTTTAATTGTAGGTTCCAAGTGGAAAAAATGTTGAATGAACTAAAATAAGAACGATGTCATAAAAATGCCTTCCTATAATTAATGAACACGGTATTTAGCTTCCAGGTAATATTTTTGGAACGTACTACATATTTCTCAATTTTTTGAAAATCAACGATTGATTATTTTCAATGAACTATATATAATCATTTAACTTACAATCAATTATAATTAAAATAAATAAGACAAATTTTAATAGAACCCCTTTTATTTTATACATTTAATCATACTTATTTTGTAAGAAATTATTATCACTGTAGAGTTTCGTAGCGCCCTCTACGTAACTCTTTTCTTGATACAATCAAATTTATTCCTCGTATAGTTACAAAATATAAAGTGAAGAACATGGATATTATTTAAACAAGAAAAATGCCTGTTATAGTTGCTAACCATTAATAGACTAAAGAAAGATTAATATAAGTAAAGTTATTTATATTGTCTTCATAACGTTGGGAAGTGAACCACAAATGTTTCCTTTTATAATTTGCTTAGAAAATAACTCAATTAATACTAATATAGACGAAAATTATAAAACTAATAAGTGTACAGAGTCAATCAGCCGTATAAAGAGTATATTTTGTTTATATTTAACTTTTATCCAGCGCCATCTACCGGCAACTTTCATTCCGTAATTTATAATTAATTTCAATGTGTTTTGTTACATCAACAGGACGTTGTATTCCTACAACATACAATGACATACGCCAGCAATTAACACAAGCATTTGGAAATTTAAAATTATTTCTTTGCTATTAAAAACAAAATGAGTATCCTCACTATATTCGTACTTCAAGTTCGTATTATTAACAACAGTTTAATTATAAACACACATGTAATATAAAAGTAATACCTACAATTTATTCAAACGTTTTGAATTTCACCCAGAATCGATGTACTAAAAATATATAAGTACCTACATACATACTCGTATAGTTTACATGAGACTTCGTACATTGTATCCATGTGGGCCTCTGCGCCCGCGTCTTTACCGGTTTTTCTGGACCAAGCCGCCTTCTCGCCAATTAGCATACAAATGAACCCAAGCGAGACAACTTTATATTATGCCACCACCTTTATATGGACTTCCCTCCTCTCTCGATTGTTGATTCTGTTAAGGCAAAAGCTCATAAGCTCGAGTAACTGTCACAGATCTCGTTATAGTGGACATTTTGAAACCTACATACCCATCTGTAGCTACGATTGGTCAAACGAAACCCTACGCTCTCTCTGATGCCTGTAAGTCCGCGCGCGCACGCCAATAATTATTATAAAATATCGACAACGATTTACACCTACAACCATATTTTCATTTTCTCGTGATATCTTAAACATTGATATTTAAGGCAACATTGTAGTCGCGGCGACCGTCTCAATGCATAGCGGCTGCAATGAAATAAATGTTTTAGTGTTATTGAGTCTATATAGCGAATATCTTAGCCACAAACTAATGTATAATAGGACCACTTGAGCTCCAATACACTAACATTACTGAGATAATGCCGCTTATTTTGAATGGAGGTTATTTAAATTTAATACAATATGGCTCTGCGTACCTGCTGTGTATCGTGCCCGCTTATTTATATTTAAAAACACTTTGACAATTCGCTTTATTAACAGTTAAATGATACTGAAAATTCTTTTATAACTACTATATAGAAGAATGATAATACCGACCGATCATCACCGATAATAAACCGATATCTGTTTAGTAGTTATTCGTAGGTATATCATAATTCTAAGCAGTTTACTTGAGTTTCAAGTTTTACTTATTGGAACTTAAACTCTAACAATTTTTAACTTATTTTAATGGTGCGTCAAATAAAGTAGCAATTAGTTGTGACGGAAGATATTTTGTCTATAGTTCTGTACGAAAAACTTCACCTGGCAAAATTTAATTAATCATTGCATATTATCCACGGATTACTTACCTATCTTCGTGTTCGCATAATCGTGTTCTCATGAGTGAAGGTCTTGATTATCTAAAGCAGTCTTGTAACTAATTGCTTTCCAGGAACATCTGCATTAGGCTTTGTAATTGTTTTTTTAGTCCCGCAGCCAATGTTTCCAAATTTTGGGTGTAACATCGGAGGGGACCTATGCTCCTACTACTATCACATTATTATTTAGTTCAACAGTATTTGTTTTAATATTTGAAGAAAAAATCTAAAGTGTGTAGATTTCCTCGCAATGCTTTACTCGACCGTTACTGCAAATGGTATATATATATACTATGTATTAAAACTTATTTGACTGCCTCGTTGGTCGAGTGGTTGCAAGCGGGATTGCGGATCGGTGCGTGCTGAGTTCAAATCCCGGGTGCTATTAAATTTTTCTGATTTAGAACTTCTAGTAGTGACTCGGAGTCTGGATCTGTGCCCGGTGTGTGGCAATAGCCTCACCACATACTCCATGGGACTTAAACGTAAGGTGAAACGTGCGAGTGTACTACACTCTTTTGCCTCTCCCCTTCGGGGAGTACCTACAGACGTGTTGTTACATTAAAACTTACTTTTGTGAATAGATACTTTTGAAAAGGAAGAGGTGCACGGCATAATTTGAACCAAGAACTCGCAGAGTGAGAGCCTGAATTCTAAATAACTAGACTATCACCTCAATATACCTATTCATATCCGATTACTCATAATACATACATATATATATTATTTATATGCTATATAGCCTTAGGTTAATTCTCTTTGAAGGCATTTAGTGCCTCAGATTTGTAAATACGTTCATAGTGGATAGTGAGACTATCCGTACTTACCTAAGAATAGCATAGTGAGGATAATTGGCGGCTGTTAAGTGGATGGTTAATAAAACCAAATGTCAGTTGCTGATATTACGTAAAATACATCGAACCACAGGTACTGTTACCGCATAGAATAGAATGACTGTCCAGGGGACCGTTTGAAGACATTTAATATTAATATAATACAATATAATAATGTACAACAACCTGCAACCTTTAGGAGGTACTGGAAAGTATTTGTTTTAAGTATTATCGCGAATTAAAATTCGCTTTATGTTTTGTTGACATTTATTATTGTAGTTAACTTTTATATGTTAATACGTAGCCAAACTACCTGCCCAGCGTGGGAGTTATTGGCAAGAACCTTCTACGATAGGGCACAGGGGCGCTCTTTAAGGGAGGGCTATATCCAGCAGAGCATAGACAGTGATGAGGAGGTTAATCGGGAGTCGACCAGGCTGGCGAAAGCGAGACGTCACTCCATCATCTCAACAGACAGCTTACCCGAGCGAAAGCGCCTGTA
>DWMG01002366.1:0-13370 GCA_018244855.1 Elbella merops
AAACGTGGGGGTGTACTACACTCCTCTGCCTACCGCTTCGGGGATTACAGGCGTGATGTTACGTTAATAAAAATATATGTGCGTAATTTAAGAAGATTAAAACGTTAAAAACAAAGAAGACGATCTTTCATATTATTTATTTAATTAAAACTACTTATAATTAAAAGTTTATTTCATTATTCATATTATAAGAATTCTAGTTTCACTTTAATAGTCTTCAGACATGCGTAAATAACGATCGTACATCAGAAATAGTTAAAGCACACAGAATATAACCTTTCGACTAATCTTCCATTTTTGAGAGTACCAGAAAGCGCCAGTATAACAGAAACGGGTAATATCCGTGAAGAAAGTTTTAATACGATGTTAATACTTAATATTTCTATTAGTCTTATGTAACCAATAAATACAATATTACTTCATAGCTTAACTCAGTCAATACTCGGTCAGGCTGAAACGATGTTATGAAATTGAAAATGAAACCGCGCGACCCAGTGTTGGTACATAACATTATATGAGAAAGTAATATAATTTCCTCGAAACAAACTCTTTGTTTGAGTTCTCGAAGTTTGGGTAAGCAAATATAACAACTGAAGACGACGAAGTAAATTAGAAGTACCTACTTACTGTATGTGTGTCAGTAGAGAGTACCAAATTTCTTGATTCGTTAAAATATTTTGTATTATGGTTTTGCGATGTGTGTTTTTGTTGCAGACATTTAATGGTGATCTTAGATGTTTAATTTATCTGCAGATCTCAGACATTTCATTTACGGGATGATTTGTTTGTGAGCAACTTAGGACACATTTTCTTCAAAATAGTTGTAATTATATTCTGATCTTATAATTTAAATGATGTAAACTACTGTAATACCTAAATCACGTTATGAAATATATTTTTTGTATATATTATATGATATTTATGGTATATGTATCAGATCTTTCTTTTTTTAAGGTAGTCGTAGAATTTATGTCAAATTTTGTAAGAGCTCTATGTGTCAGTTCCATTACGGACCGTAAGTTCTTATAATAAAATACTACTGAATTAGGTCAAACTTAACCAGTCGGTTATACGTCGGCGAATTGTTGATGCAAGAGCATCTCCGATTGTAAAATAAATTTATATTAAGCATTTTGCTGATGTTGGTTAATAAGTAATAGAAATTGTAAACCAATTTTGTGTTCTAGCCTGAAAACATGTTCAAAGTTTATACATTGTGGTTTTCGAAAATAATGGTGTACAATAACAAAGACGTCACATTAAAAGGAAACTCCTACATTCAGCATTCAGATAAGGACAGCTCTCTAGCGCTGGCCATCTGCATTGAGAACAAAGTTATCCTCTACAAAGTTGCTAAATTCAGTTCGGCACTAAAAGCTACACAATTGGGAACTGCAGTACCGACTGGTACCACTTAAAGCGAAGAACCGTCAAATAACAAGCCGGTGCGTTCACTGAAATGAAGAAAAAATGCTTTTTAAGTTACCGTGTACGAAACTTATAAAAGTAACAGATACTTTGATCTTAAGGACACTTAAAAAGCTCTCTGCAATCCATTTAGGTTGCTTGTGTTTTTTAATCCCGTTATTATATTTCGTCAGTAGTTTCTATTCCTTTATCGACGTTAACGTCAGTATTTGTAATATTTTTATATTTCCATTTTCCTTTAATATCGTTATTCTCGAGCAATACAACAAGCTAACTATTGTTAGATCGAGTTTGAAGTGGACTTCGTTCTATTTAACTTCACTTCAGTTGGCGATGTCCTTGTAATTAGCTTCTAATATTGTGAGTTCACTCCTATCTCAATGTATTATTACTGTTATGTGACAGTAAGCAACCCATTCTAAGAATAAACTCGTAGCCAGAATTGCTGTAGTACCATTGCTTTAAGTATTATAAGAAAAATTGATATGATCGTGGAAATCGATGATTCCATAAGTCCATATCCAAATGATTCCACGAATCTTTCACCAAATGTATAATCGTTGGTTATATCGAAAGTCTATTGGATATGTCGTAAAAATAGCCGTTTATTGGAACATCGTACTCAATAATCTCAGCACATTGTGTTAAGTGCGAACAGGACAAAGCTAAGCTAACGTCCGAAGCGATCAATTCTGAGCTAATCCCCGTCCCTGCTGCGAAGTTCGCTTTGAACATGTGATTTTCTGTTTGGGAACACTCATAAACATAAATTTGTGGATTTATGGCTGGCTATATGGCTTTAAGTTAAGGTAAATATTTTCTGCAACGTTTTAAATTTACCACACACAATAAATATTATTCGGATCTCGTGTAACCGTTCTTTATAATATCCTGTAGTAAGTAATATTATCGACCCATTATAATTCCACTATTGGAATATGGGTCTCCTCTCATATCGAGAGGGTTAAGGCCATAGTCTGCCAGGCTGGCCAAGTGCGGGTTGGCAGACTTCACACATCTTAGAATTTTTTTTTGTTTAATTTCTAAAATGTGTAGGTTTCCTCACGATGTTATCCTTCACCATTAGCAAGTGATATTTAAATTAAAAACGCACTTTTTGTACAGAGGTGCGCGCCATGGATTTGAACCCGGTACCCTGTTGTAGTAATAGTGATGAAATAATCCTTAAATCCGGCAACATTTCCATATCCGACGAATATATTAATGGTTTTCATTTCTAACGTCCAATAACGATAAGAGTTGAGGTTATATTTATATCAAAATATGAATGCGTTTTCAAGAATTAGCAAATATCTAGAGGGCATAAAGTGTAGGTTCTACACGAGTAGTTTTGTTTTTCTTATTATAGACTACATATGGATTCTACATTAGTGAAACTTACGCAAATAAATAACTGTTCGCTAGTATTTAGTTCGGTTAAATTTATATACTTTAAAACTGCATGTATAAACTTTTTATTGTCTGCCGCAGGCCTCAAAATTTTATATTTTTACTGAACTTGAGACACAGGCTCTGCGTACTATAGAAGGTCAAATTTACACAGAATATAAATAGGAAACTTTGTAATTAAAAACAATTCTACAATAAAACTCTTAAGCATGGAACATATAGAAATAAATGCCTCTTCGATGGAATAATTTCAAAAGTTCAGTTTTTTTAACTTTCAGCGTTTGCGTAAAGATGGAAGTTTCCAGAAGTAGTTTTTGAATTGCAAATTTTAAAAAGCCGCGGAACAAAAGTTGTCCAGCTCACGATACTGAACAACCCAGTTTCGCTTTACGCCCGAACTTGAACACTTTGAACCCCAAAGCTTGAAATGTATGAATTGTTTGGTTGTAAATATACGATTTATGAAATGTATCAAACATTTCCTAGTCCTTCTCAAAGTATTTTGTTACTATGATTCAGTGCAGATAAGACAAAGTATTTCTAAATTTATATTGTATAAATTATTATTGTAAAAATAACTATTGTATAAATATTTATTGTATAAGATACGAATTATAATATTGTATAAATCATTAATCACATTTAGACATCTTAATACAAAAGCAAATTCTTTGCTATTTGAAGTTAAGTGGATACTTTTATTATGAGGTTATTGATACGGTTTTTTCTATGTTTTGTGGGTTTTTCTATGGTATTCTGATGGCGTAACATAAGAAAGACAAGTCATTGAGCACAACTCTGGAACAGTTACAGTACCGTGCTGGGGAGATTCTACGTTCGACTAGCGGCCGGACATTTCTTGAATGATAAATACTCTTGTTTTTATTTATTTTAATCTACATATTTGTCTACTAATTCTGCGTAGGTACTCGTATCTACGTTATCTCCCAACGGTAGCACCACAAAAAGGAGTTTAATAGTTAATAGTTCAGTAGTTAATTAATTAAAATTAGCTCCTTATTCTAAAGCGAACTAAAATCCTAATAATCTTAATGAAGATTCAATTTCTTTTTTATATTGTGAAAAGATAAAGCAACAAACAACTACTTTAATTTTAACGGGACATCTTTGTGAGGAAATTCTACGAAGGTTCAAAGTAGGATTTTTTGAAATAAGAAATCCGTTATATGATATCTTAGCTCGCTTCTAATAATCATCAGACAGCTTAAGAACAATGCGATTTTGAATTTAGCCCAAGCTGAAACAAATTAATATTTTCTGCCAATAAACTTCCCGAGAAACTAGGGCGAAAAGTTGGTAAATCAGGGTGCTTCCCCGTAAAATATCGGAGCGACCCCCATAAAGAAACGCGTAAATTTGTTCCAAAAAATGTGTATTTTTTTCGCAAATTTCGATGACGGTGGTAAATTCACGCGGCACTACGTTTAAGTACTGCGAAGTCCCATATAATCTCTTTTGTAAGTACCCGATGCTGGGTTCATATTGTTGAAACTGTGTTTATTTCTGAACAAATTGAATATACTTTTAATCTTAATTTTTTTATCCACACGAGGTTTAACAGAGTGTATAAACATGACTGTTATAAAAATATTAGTATATTGGTAAAACTGTCACAGGAGAATTATATTATTATATTATATGAATAAATCATGTTTTATATTCGATTATTATAAAGTTAGAGGTTTTAGACGGCGTATCAGATTATGGTTTTAAACCTTCTCACTCTGAAAGGAGTCTTAAGGCCAACAGTGTAACGATAAAAGCGGTTGTTGAAGATGATGATGCAAAGTATTGGAACACTGATCATTGATAATGAAACAAAACATAAGGCTTAAAATGCCAAGTAGATTAAATAACTTAAATGCGTTCACTGAACTAAGGATAAAAATGTGAGCCCAGCGTAATGCAATCGATAATGTTAATTTTGTTTAAGGGTCTGAGGTCAAATTATGGTAAGGTCCCAAACCAATCAACGCATAGTGCCAATGTGTAAGGTTTATAGAAAGGGCCATTTCACAAATTTACAGCGGCAACTGAGAATGTTCTCATTATTTAGTGGATAGAGTTATTTTGATAGAGTGATTTAGATACATTTCCATAACAAATTACGTAAGATTATAATAAATTAACTAACATCACGTCTGTATTCCTCGAAGGTAGGCAGAGTACCCGACTCGGTGATCAAACCCAGGATCTCTCGATCAGCGGACTCGCTTGCAACCACGCGACCAACGAGACTCTCGAAACCTAAAATTTTTCTGTTAATCGCTAAAGAATTTTTTTAAAATTATATAAACGTTCAGTGTAATATATCCTTTCTAAGAAGGATTTTCCGGGCTCTTAACCTGTTACAGATATGTATATATGTAAATTCACATAAATTCTGTAGATATAACCGAAAGTTAAAGAGGTTTAATTACTTATTAATTTTAAACACTTGTTGACGATCAAATTTCTCCTTCATACCATATAGTTTAATTCACTTAACAGAACATTAGGCCTGTATTTCTTCGAAGTGGTAAGCAAAGTAGTGTAGCTTTCCTGCTTTTCATGTTATGTTATATATTGAGGAAGTTTAATTATATATCTTAAAATATATGACAGGATTAAGGGTGGAAGAGACCCATACGGGGTAAGGGCTCTACTAAGCACAGGGGAGGATTAATATTATTATTTTTGTGAAGTTTGCTCATGCTGCTAGTAAACTATGATTCCATAGTATATACAACGTATGTCTACAATATTGATATATTGTGTTTAATATTTAATAGTATCATTTTTATGTTCACTGTTTAATAATTAATTAAATACTGTTAGTTATAAGAATAGAGATACTGTACATCGCATTTGGTTCTGTCTGTTTACATTGAAGGCGACCTGGCGTGATGATATAAATATTAATGTATTCTACAATTCTTATTCAAAACAGAGACATACACATATTTTATTTGCTTACAATAGTGAACTTGCTAACTTTTCCTTACTGTGTTCCGTGATTGCGCTTACGTAAAATGAACTTTTTATTAACATTGACTGAAACTCGCGTGCAGATAGCGTTACATCGTTTGTTACTTACTACTTTACCTACGATTTCTTTACTTCTTATAGTAAAGTTTGAAGGCAAGTTACCAAACAGTTCTGTAATGTAAGCTGCTCCAGATTCTGATACATGCGTTCAGGGTTCGTTTGGGTTTGATATATTACCAAGCTGCAATGTACGTATGCGATCTATCCTGGTACATGTATAAATAGTCACAAAATGTTAACTGGTGAGACGTGAGTGTGCGACCTCATATGCCTATAACTTTGGGGTTTACAATAATTATGTTATTTTGCGAAACGTTTAACAGTAAATTAGAAATCCTGATTAATTTTAAATCGTACTGAAGTATATAATTCATTTGGTTTTCAGCTTTTCATTCTGGCCTATGTCCAGCAGTGGAACGGACGAGTTTGACGTGATAATGATGATGATGCCACAGGATTGCGTTTCGAATTCTAGTACGAACTTCTGATTGTAGAAAGTTATGAGCCCTTTTAGAACTAAATATCACTTATTAAATGTCGGATTAGGGACTAGAGTTATTTCGAATTAAATATCACTTATAGAAATGGGAACCATCGCGAATAAACCTTGATGCCTTGTAACCTCTCGTAACGCCTGGAGTTTTTATAACGTTTTGTGAGTCGTTGTAAGCCTACCATCTTGCGGAGTTCCTAAATGTTTGCTATTTTTTTGTATAAGTGCATTCTGGGACATTTTACTGTTTTAGTATATTTTTAGGGATAAGAGCTATTAATTTTCAAAAATTGAATAGGTACTAATATTGTCTTCAGTACTTCCATAAACACATATTTTAAATTATTATATCAAAGTCGAGGGAAACCGAATAAAAGTGTTCCTAAGTAGACTAATATGGAACGTCGCATGGTTCTTATTGAGTTAACAAGTGTCATACGAACTCGAACAAACTTTGGTCCCGCAGCGCAGACCCGGGATGAATATGCGTTGATTGTGCATACGATGGATACCCAACTATTATGTCATGGCAAGTTGGTGCTCTAAGTTATCGTGGTTCCGTAAGTTTTTTAACGCTAATATTGTCATCGCTTGTGGTGGTCAAAGCCGCAATCATAAAGTTCAAATAATGGAAATTCGAAAAACCGTCGTTATCTAGGATACTCATTCAGTTCAAATGCTTTATTCTAAGTGTTTTTCAGTCTAATACGTTATCAATCCTATTTATTAATAACTACCAAAATAACGTTTCACTGAAATTTATAATCGTTAAGAATCATTGTGGAACTTTTAATATCCTTACTGAAATGAACTACGATTGAATATCCTGTACAATGTAAATTATGATTGTCATAGCCATGAAATCTAAAGTTTCGAAATGATCCGACGATAATCTCTGGGACTTCGCACTCAATAAACGATTCCGAATTCTGAACCGGACTGAATCGACGTTGACCTTTACCGAATGGCAGTTTTGGGGAAATCTATTGCTCTCTTGGAGCCCACAACTAATTTAATCAGGATAATATAGGTATAGCTGTTGAATAGCGAAGTTTCGGGAAGTGCCTGAAGGATTGTTTATGGAGTTATTGATTTTCTACAAAAATTGAGTTACCCGAGTTTGAGCGGCGTCGGCTTTTAAGGAGTCGGGGATCAAGTTATATGAGATAAAGATTAAGGTTGATGTTAGGTGTTCTGAAGTAATAAATGGTTTTTGAATGAAGTTGAAAATTTTAGGCGGCTGCAACAGAATGGAATTTGGAGGCAAAATAATGAATACCTACCGTTAGTAATCATATATTCATACTTGATTAATGAATGATTATAATTATTAAGAACAAAACTTATCATAAACAAGTATGCTAACTTATAAATAATATTATAATATCGAAATCGAAGAAGTCTTTGAAATCGGCGCGCGTTAAATGTAGGATAAGCATGCTTGATCTTAAAAACATAGATACTTGGCTCTCGGTGAGTTGATATGATATAATAAGACCAATAACGGTCACAAAAATGTAAGATTCTTATAACTGTTGCTTATTTCTGTACCATGAATAATACGTATTATTCTCTTTAATTTGGTGTTTATTAACCATTCTGCCGATCCCTAAAAAGACCGAACTCGATATCCATATTTACGGAACACAAGGGGAGCCTGATTCCAACAGAGAAACTTCTCGATTTAATTTATAAACTTGTTTGCTTCAAGTCTTATCGAGTGTAGGGAGTTTCAAGAAGTCGTACGAAATTTGAGACCTTTGTTCCATCGTGAGCTGACAAGCGGTAGACGGGAACGATATATGAGACACAAATTAAGAGTTCATATCATGAGAATTTTCTGTTCAAATAAGCGAGTTTTCATCTTGTTGGATGATTGACGTTTTTTTCTTAAAACACAAAAGACTAAAGCTTGTCATTTAAATTTTAAATGGTTCCTGTGAACCAGTAGGAACGTAAAGTGTTGTCAATGACAATGATGATGAAAATGGTTTTTCATAAAAAAACAATAAAAATATTTTGGTCTCCCCAGTTTTAGATGCAAATAAAACTAAGACCCTTAAAAATAGCAGGCACAAAGTTAATAGGTATCCAATAACTACACACAAGCACCTGCTCTATAACTGCGACAGATATTAATGTGCCACAATAATCAAGTAAAGTCTGGTGGACCTTGTGCTTAGCAGCTACTTAATGAATTGTTCGGATAAAGTTATTTCATCTTCCTCCAAGACATTACATTTGTTAATATACTTCACTGTTCTGCCGCTTAAAACAATATTTCAACTTTTAAAATCTACTTCTAACAACTAGATCGGTAGATACATACTGCCACACTTTATCTTAAGCAGCTTTATCACACACTTTAGCACAAAGTACACTTTACCAATTCATAAGCAACATATTTTTAAATAACAAAAGGTGCAACTTTATTCCTATTTGGGGTCATAATCTGTTAAGGCAAAAGTCTATAGACTGCTACTTATATTTGCCATTTAAATTATGCCCATGTTATCAGCGTAAAAGCTATAATTTAGGAACGTCAATTTCTTCTGCTTTCATTCTATCATATTGTCTTTAACACAAATATGTTTCTAACAACAAAGAAACCACTTAATTCATATTGTGTTTCCAGTTCTGCATATACGAGTATATATTTTATGACAGTACTAAATGATCTGTCCGTACGTTCATTATCTTCTCGTACACAGTGAAGTTGATACATAAACATGGCACTGTGCTCTGGAAAGAGTTTGATATTGGAAATAATCTTCGCGAGATTTGTTCTTAGAAAGTTTTGATTTTGTATGGGCTTGTTAGGATATATTCGCGTGGCAATTCGTGTTCATTGAGTTCGTCATTTGATGTGGAATGTGATATCCCTTTGTGGGTTTCTTTGATATCTTCGGTCAAAGGATAACTCTTAACGCATCGCTTGTTGGTTGGATTTCTTGTCATGATTCATCAATTGTATGTGTGAACTGTACAATTTTTGTTTATTGAAGAATGTTAAAGGATTTAGTCGAATGTGTGTTGACATTATTCAGTTTTGACCTACGACTGACTGTCTCGTTGGTTGAATGGTGGTTGCACGTTAGGCAGCTGATCAAGTAGCCTTGGGTTCAATTCCTGTGTCGGACAAAGTATTAGTTGCTGCGTTTTTCTAATTTAAAAATCCCAGTAGGAACACAAAGTGTAGATTTGTCACAATTGTATGGCAACTAATTTAAATCCTATTTCATGATGGGACTATGGTACCGCACAAATGATGAATACGGAAACACAGGCGTAATGATATGTTAAATACAAATAAATTATGTACAAAATGTAATTTTTCAAATAATTGAACTATAGACATGTTACCTATATATATCATTTATAAGATTGTACGCTTTTACATGGACTATATAATGTTATTATTATGATCAGTCTCGATGTAAAAGAATAAATGAAATGGCTCCAAGCTAATCAGGCAGAGGCAGTTGCCGTCAATCACTTACAACAGATTAGGACTGGAATTTCTTGTACTTGAAAGCGGCTGAAATTTCATTAATTAAATAATTTATAAAACGTGAGTGCTTATAGACATGCTTAAATATGTAGCTCCCAAGAAATATGCGTAAGTAAGCTGGTACGTATGTTCATATATAATCATATTTAATCGAAAAATAATATATTACGAAATATACTGAAAAAAAAAAAAAACTAGATAGCGCACGGTGCAGAGAATCCGTGAAGTAACAAATCAATAAAATACCTCAGCTTGTTCAAGAAATCCCTAAGCGATCCCAAAATTTCCTCTTCAAAGGTAAACTTCGCAGAAATTTGACAAACGAACCACCTATAAAAGGAATGATCGATCAGAGAGACGAAATTATTCAGTGAGTAGTTTTGACAAAACTTTCTCCTAACCGTACTGAAACGTTTCTGTTTAGAATCAAGTGTAAATCCGAAATCCCTTAAGCTCTGATACAGATTTACCAAAACAGTTCAAACTCAAAATGACTAAAATAACCTTTATGTATATGAGCGTTAAGATTAAGGAAATGGAAAATATGGTTGTCACGGAGTAAATGTAAGCGAATCCGATGGAAACTTTATTTGAGAGCGACAATTGCCCAACTAGGTTTTGCCGACTAAGGATCTGGTCCCACAGGAAACGAATACCGAGTTTCTCAAAACACAGTAATGTTGAAAATTTAAATTCATTTTTGGTATACACAACATTTTGATTTCTATGAAAATGGACTACCAGGTAAAGGGTTAATTAATGATTGTCAAATTGTATTTGGAGACACGACAGTTTTTAATCATTCTTTCTTCATTCTTATGAATTGCCTTGTCTATATTACCTCAAAGAGCTTATACTCTTTGAGGTACATTGGTATTGAAGCTGAACAAAAGTATTGGATTGAATAGGTCTAATTATCATGATTTAATCGTATATCTGATGGCATCTTTCATTTATCTAAATTCTATAAGAATCACAATATGGAGCAGATTATTTTTGAAAGGCTATGCAGTTTGTAGCTTAAAGTTATCTGTTATCAGTGGAACCAGTTTGTAATTGTTGAGATCAAAGTTGGGATCGCTTAGCGACTTTGAGTTGGATGTAACATTTTAATCTGGATTCCGGATTCGCCGGCGTTGTTTAGAATTGAGATTTGTATAGAAAGCATTTATCTCCACTTTGATAAATTTGTATGGCTTTAGATCTTAAATTTTTTGTACTTTGAAATTTTGCCGACTTTCATTTTTCGCGTGTTTTATAAAGAAAACCTTCATATTTACAGTTGAGGGTGATAATGGTTTTAATTTCTTTGTTTTTATTGATTTTTCTGCAACTCTATCTCTTTCCAATATTCAATTAGGAAATTATAATTACAATAAATATTATAACTGTAGTAGAAGGGATAGACAGAACTTATGTTAGTGCAGATAAGTATTTATTATAGACTACCTGATACATTTATTTGACGTCGACGTTACACATTGGACATAGAAAACTAGTGGAGGTCAGTAAATCTACCTAATCTGCAATTTTTGCTACGTTTTTTATTCATTATCAACCAACCAACCATCTTCTTACTTTCCTCATCTGTATACTTTTGTTTTCTTTCTTTTTTATTCATTTATTATTTCCTTCCCTATCTTTTCCATTCGTTTATCTTTCTACTTATGAAATATTGCAGGTATAACCCATTTCATGTAATACACTAAGCAACTAATTCGAACTAAGCACACTTAGAAATACATTCATGTACAGTCCATTAAGCACCAAGATATGGAACCGAGAAACAACAGCATAACCAGAAATGAACTGAACTCATAAACTTTAATGTAAACTCGATTTCAAAACGCAAAATTCCGTAGTTTCCGTTCAACAGGTTCAACAAGCACAACAGACATGAGATAAAAGGATTTGTACAAGAAAACATCAGTGGTCTTGTGCACAGGTAAATGGGATTCCATTGAAAGTATTTCAATTTGAACAAACCTAAATACCGAAGTACAGAAATGCTGACGTGAATTTGCCAAGTTAAATCGGCATCTAAAGATTTGCTATGTGTAAGGGATTTAAAATTACAAAAACAAAAAAGGCCTTATAAAAATTCACTGCAATTTTATCCGTTTTAGCTTTCGAAGCGTACCTTAAAGCAAGTACCTAAAGCTGCTAGCTATCACTGAAGCATCTAAAGCTAAGCTTATCCGTGGCACAGCATTCACATGGAGCGATCAGATAAGAATTAGAGCCGGTAAAGACACTTGGTCGTAGTAAATTGTTTACTATTCGCCTGAATAACCACCCATTTTAGTTTAGTTTAGATTTATAATTCCAGGTGAGAATATCGATTTTAAGGCTTAAAATCGGTAGGGATTTCGTTCATGTTTATAGTAAAAAGTGTTGTTGGTAAACGGAGCCATAGAAGATTAAATTCGGTTCTTACGAGTTTAATAATATCAGTAAATTCTTTAAGGTAAAACTTTAGTCTGTATTTTATGGTATGTAGTTTATTACGAACTGTAGTTATTATTTTAATAAGTGAGTATGAGCAGCTGTGCCGGAAGATATAATAATAAAATACAAAGGTATTTTTTCTTTAGTAAAAATGTAATATGAATCTTTCAGAAAGATTTCTTTCTTTCAATCGTTTCATGTAGTGTTACTGTAGAATTTATGAAAAGACTATAAAGATGCTAAGGTGGAGACACTTTTTCTCTCGAACGTTATTTAACATTTACTAATAAAAAGTTAACAAATACTTAAAACAATTGCATGTGATTATGGGTTTTAAAAAATCCGGTATCCATAATTCGAGACACTTTATATATATATTTAAATATAATAATTATATTACATTCCCTTATCTAACACTGCGCCTTGTCGAGAAAATTAAGTCTACCCAGTGTGGACATAATTTTGAAGGAACTTTAATTACGGCGAGTTTATATTACAAAGCAAGTGACATGAAAGTAATTTCACTTAGCAGAACACACTTTTTTTATAGGGGTTCGTTTTATATAAGGAACATTATTAAGAAGTAATTTTGTTGTTTTGTCATCCAAAACATAAGTCCTAAGTATATACATGTAGCTGGGGGTCTTCTTGCGGTCGGAACAAAGTCCTCGACGGCGACGACACCATACATTTTATTCTTAACTCTTGACTACACTTGGGTCGGTATCTATTATTATGACTATGGCATAGAACTAGTAGAACGAGAGTAAATCGAGTTCTACATCAAAGCTTCCGTATCCAATATTCGTGTAATAAATATTTTATGTAATAAATTTATAATTGAATAGTTTATAAATGTAATTTTTTTAAATATTTTTTTATTTAATATTTTGTTCTCATTGCTGTTATTCATATAAAGTTGTTTGTGCACATAAATAATCAATCAATAGCTGTAATGATGATAATGTTTATGGCTCTAATAAAAAAAAATGACCGTGTATCGTTTGTCATCAGTTAACTCACCTGTGGATG
>DWMG01002367.1:0-13367 GCA_018244855.1 Elbella merops
GATAAATTATTTGCCACTGTATAACCAAATTTATCTTCAACATATTTTTCTATAATTTAATTTAATGATTTTTATTGCAATTCTTTAAACTTTTTGGCTAAATATTCACCAATATCTTTTATATTATATGAATCTTTTATAACTAAATACACGTCTTTATCCTTTTTACTAGGTAATGTGTCATATTTTGAATTATCTTTTAAACCATAACCATAACCTTCAACATCACAATTACATTCTGCATAAAAAGTTAAATCAAAATCTTCTTTATATAATTGTTGTTGTCCAATTTCAAATTTATATTGACTAATTTCAAGTTCTTTATCGTGTTTAAATTGTTCACACATTATTTTTAATTGTTCTTTATGTTATTTATATTTTTGCGCAACATAAGTAAGCTATGTTTGTTCAATTTCTTTTTTAATTTTTTCTTTTTCTTCTTGTAGTTTGTCAAATTTAATTGATTTTGTTATAGTCATTATTTATCCCCCATTTCCAATATAACAATCGCCGTCTATTTTATAAAATATTAAGTTTTAAAAACTAAAATTTTAATATTCAGTGTAATAAACATCTTCAAATCATTCTTTTTTACGATGGTTAACTTTGTGAAACTGCTTTGGTGTTCGACATTTTTTGCATTTAATCAAAGTATTTTCAGTCATTTTTTTCATTTCCTTTATTTTTTAACAAAAATAAAAAAAACAAACTAATTTTAATAAGTGATTGGTTTTTAATCGTATTTGATTTAAAATATTTTCAATATTATTAACTTTATCAATTAAAGATTCAATAATTTGTTCTAAATTGCTTAAATTGTTTTCTGTTGTTGTTTTAATTTTATTAATTAAATCGCTAATTGTATTTTTAATATTATTTTCAACTATATAATTTCTCTTTTTTAGTTTTTAATATTAATAATTTATCATTTATTTTTCTTAAAAATTAATTTTTTAATAATTTGACGGTTATTTTGGCATTGTAAAGTCAAAAATCAAAGATTATAACTTATTTTTTGTTTGTTAATAAATTCTAATCTTGCCAAGAAATGCCGATCATACTTTTTACAATATCAGCCACCTTTTCTGTTTTTGGTTAATTTTGTAAAGTACTAATTGATATAACACTGAAATTTATTAATTAACCCCGTCTTATTTGCTAATTTAATTTTTAACTCTTTTCAACAGATTTCTTTTAAAGACACTTTAAACCCCCTTATAAATAGTAAGATTTCTAAATTTTTTTATTGTGGAACACTAACTCTTTAACCATTGCAAGTTAAAGATTTATCCCCAAACCACGATAAATCTTTTATATTTCCCAAAAGAATTGCCTCCATTATGTCGTAGCGGCGCGACTACCCCTAAATTATTTATCCTCGCTTGCTTGGTTTTACGACATTCCAAGTAGGAGAGTTTTATTCGGTTGGTTTGGCTGTTGTTTTATTAAACTAAGCAAGGTTAACGACAATTTTAACCTAATTAAAAAAGATAGAATTTTATATCTATCTTTTTCTTATTTTTTGGAAATTTTATACTAAACGTTTATTTTACGCGCTCTCTTGTTTTTTAGTGTTCAATATTATTTTTTTCGGTTTAACAGCGCTCTTTTTATGAAAAAAAGTAAAAAACACGCGCTCTGACATTTCACAAGGGATTAATCTTGTCGAGAATTAAAGAAATAAATAGGAATAAATCCAATCGCTTTCACACTTTCTTTAAAGCTTCGCGCCATAGATGGGTTGTCAATCTTTAAGCATCAAGATATTAATTTTAAGGGTCGCATTATTAATCGGATAATACCTTTATTGAAAGGATTTATAAAAAATATTTTTTATTTTGTGTAGGGAAAACAGAATTTAATTTGTTTTTATGATAAAAGTTCTAAATTTAAAGATACTATCCGATGAATAATGCAAATAAATTTATGTTTTTTAATATAAAAAATAAAAAAATCTCACAAAAGTTGTTTTTTGCCGGTTCATAGCACAGGACGCCTACAAATAAAAAAATCGCTTTAATAAGCGATTACTTTAATTTGTATTTAATTAATTTATTTATATTTTTTATAAAAACTCAACTTTTTCTTACTACCTTTATTCGTGTCATACTTTTGCGTTACTAATTTTTTCAACAATAGTTTTTGTATCAATCTTAGCGGCGGGTCCTCCAATTTTATATCCTTCAATTGTTTTATTTTCTGCTTCAAAACTACTGTATAAACGTTGAACAGCGCCTATTGATAAATTAGTTGACATTGCATTAATAATTGAAATAAATCAATCATGATTTGTATCATGTTTTTCTGAATCTTTAAAAGTAATAAAGTTTTTCAATCATTCTTGAGGGCCTGCGCCATTTGTTAATATTTTATTATTAAAATTATTGAAAAAGTCATAAATTCAAAATCATCATATTTTATTATCGGTTGAACCATAACCAGAATTTAATGTAGCATATTTTTTAACTTCATTTAAAACATTAAATTTTAGTTTACTGTTATTATTGCTATTTAATAAACTACGATTTACTAAATATCATAAGTATTGAGCATTACTAAATTGTGTATTCATTTTTTGATTTGCCTTGTCAACTGTCATGATTTCTGATTTATCTGTTAATGAACTATAAAAATTATTTGAATAATTTAAACTTTTAAATTGTCAATTGCTATCATAAGTATCGTATGACGTTGGTTCGGCATCCTTTAGATATTCGCGGCCATCAATATGAACTAAGCTTAAACCATTTGTATCAAAGAAACTAATAACAATATCATTAGTAGTACCAATTTTTCAGGCAGCACTAATTGGATCGGTTGGATTTTTACGATTAATTTTACTTATCGCACTATTTATATTGCCAGGCGCAGTTTCGCCGGGCGAATTAATGCTATTATATACACTTGATTTTAAAATATTTGATTTAACAGCATCAGCTTGTGTACTTAAAGTTAATAAATCTGATGATGGAGTAACTGTACCTTCGCTGTTAGTAGTAAAGTCTTCTCAACTTTTAGCTGACGATAAAGTTTCTAAATCTTTATTAATTTGTATTTTTGTTTGTTCATTAAAACTATCTGCTGTAAAACTATTATCGGTTGGTGTTGCTGCTGATTTAAAAGCATATGTTATTTTTGAAATTGCTAAAGGTTTTTCATTTTGGAATCATTTTTCAATTATATATTTTTGAAATAATGATAGTTGCCCAACATCATATGTTTCGCTTAATGCAGGAGTACCAACCGATGTTTTAGATGAATTTTCAAAAACAGGCGTTACAACCGGCGGATGATTACCCATATATTTCGTAATTTCATAATTAAAAGTTCCTAAATCTGTTGCAATTGTATTAATACGAGTATTAATTTCATCGATTGTTAAATTTGATAGATTATCAATAAAATTTTTTTTGTCTTTATCTCAACTAAAAGATAATGCCAATTGAGTACGTAAATTTTGATTGTTAGTATTTCAATTGTCTGCTTTATTTTTGTTTTTAATGAAACTAGCAAAATCTATTAAACTATTAACCGCACTATTAGTTTTATTTTGTCTGTATACGCGCATATTGTTATTTAATAAAACATTAGTTAACATTTGTGTTGCACTAATTCCGCCATCATCACCATTTGTCATAATGGCGGCTTTATAATTTTGTTCTTCAATTTCAAATTTTTTGCTGCCACTAGCACCGCTTATATCTTTATAGTTTGAATCTAAAAAATCATGATATTTTTTTTCTCAATTTTTTTTATCACTGTCTTTAAAGCTTTGCTTCTTTTTCTCAACAGTATTATTTGTATTTGTGATTAGTAATTGTCATTGTGTTTTTAAAATGTCTTTTAAATTTTTATAATCAGCAATATTACCGATTGTAATTTCTTTTGATACAAAAAATTTATCAGGGTTCGCCAAAATTGCAACGCTTAAAATTTGCATTAATTGAACCGACATTTTGATTCTTGTTGCGACATCTCATTGGGTCGGATCATTTGTTCATTTTCCATTTCCGGCATCTACAAATGAATTTTCTAAAATATTTCAAATATCATTAGAAGTGATTTTTTTGCCACCAAAAATTCCCGGAATTCATGCCCAGATGCTATCACCAGTTTCATTTTTGTGTTGATTATTTTTTTCTTTAGCACTACAAGCCGCCGTTCCAAATGCGGTTGCGCCCACTAATATCATACTGCTTAGTGATGATAAAAGTTTTTTCATTTTAGTTCATCCTTCCTCCTGACTTTTTATTTTTATACTTTTTTATAAAAAATACTAACTACATTCTATTAAAAAAATATAATAAAGTCTACTTTTATTGTACAATAAAAGTAGACTTTATTAATTAAAAAATAAAGATAATTTCACTTCAGGACTAATATAATACATATTTCCAAAGGAGGAGCTAAAGTGAAAAAAATTGAAATCAAAGATTTATTTGTTTCTGCTGATAATGATATTATTTTAAATGGTTTAAATTTAACCGTTAATGTTAATGAAATTCACGCTTTAATGGGGCCTAATGGAAATGGAAAATCAACTTTATTATCAACAATTATGGGACATCCTAGTTATAGTGTTAAAAATGGGGATATTTTAATTGATGGGGAAAGTATTTTAAACAAAACGGTTGATGAACGAAGTAAAATGGGAATATTTTTTGCAATGCAATCACCAGTTGAAATTTCTGGAGTTTTAAATTTAGATTTTTTAAAAGCAATTATTAATGTTCATCGTAATTCACCAATTAAATTACCAGAATTATACCAAGATATTAAACGTAATATTAAAAATTTAAAAATTGATGATAGCATAATTCGCCGTTATTTAAATACTGGTTTTTCAGGAGGAGAAAAGAAAAAAAATGAGATTTTACAATTAAATTTATTGAGCCCATCTTTATCTTTGATTGATGAAATTGATTCAGGTTTAGATGTTGATGCTTTAAATGTTGTTAGTAGTGAGTTAAATAAAATGCGAAATAAGCATTTTGCCGCAATTATTGTGTCCCATTATGATCGATTTTTTAATTTAGTGCAACCAACACATGCCCACGTTATTGTTAAGGGTAAAATTGTTAAAAGTGGAGATTATAATTTAGTTAAAAAAATTAACGAAGAGGGATACAAATGATTATTACAAGAATTAGATTTAACAGTAGAAAATAAACAAAATGGTGTTAAATTTTTGGCGGGAATTGGGTGTGCTGCTCAAAAAGGTAAGTAAAAATGCAAGTTTTAATTAATGAACAAAAAATTATTGGCGACAATTTTACTATTGATGCAACAACACCAAAATTAACATTTACTAATAATAAAGATAGTGAAGTTATTAATATTAATTTTACTAATAATCTTGTTAATAAAACTTTTTTATTTTTTTTAAATTTAACTTCAGAAATAACAATTAACTATAATATTCCTGCCAATAGTCAAATTAATATTATTAATATTTACAAAAATCGTGAATGTGAACAAATAGCTAATATTTTTTATAACTTATTAGAAAAAGCACAAGTTAATATTTATCATTTAAATATTGTTAATAGTAGTATTACTGAGAATATTATCTTTAATTTGCAGAGTAAACGTAGTACTATTAAATATTATTTGGCAAGTCTGTCAACACACGAATATCATAAAAATGCGATTATTTATGCTCATCATTTAGCCCCAGAAACCAAAAGTGAAATTAAAACTTACTCAATTGCAAAAGATAATTCATTACAAACTGTCAATTGTACTAGTCATATTGAAAAAACAATGAGCAAATCAGAAGCCCATCAAGAATTACGATTACTAGTTTTTGATAAAACTTCAAAAGCAATTTCTGATCCGATTTTGTTAATTGATGAAAATGATATTAAAGCAAGTCATAATAATGCGGTTGGGATGCTAGACCCAGAACAAATCTTTTATTTACAAACAAGAGGTTTGACAATAACGCAGGCTAGAAAATTAATTTGTATGGGTTATTTTAAAAATGTTATTGATGCAATTGAGGATGAGGAATTGCAAAAAAATATTATTGATGAAATTGATACAGAAATTGGAGAATAACGATGATTGATTATAGAGAATTTAAAAAACAATTTCCCCTTTTTAAAAATAATTCTGAGCAAATTTATCTTGATAGCGCCGCCACCAGCTTAAAACCACAAGTTGTTATTGATGCTATTAATGATTATTATATAAATTATGGAACTAATCCGCATAATACTGATAGTGATTTGGGATATAAAACAAATGTTCAATATGAACTTGTTCGTCATAAGCTTCAGAATTTTATTAATGCCAAAAAGGTTTCAGAAGTTATTTTTGTCCCCGGAGCAACTTATGGATTAAACCAAATTGCATATGGTTTAAGTTCAAAGATTACAGCGGGTGATGAGATTCTAATTACAAAACAAGAACATGGTGCAAATATTTTACCGTGATATCGTATGGCACAAGAAAAAAAAGCAGTTGTTAAGTTTTTGCCAGAAATAAATTTTCAAATTGATTTAAAACAATTAGCAACAGCTATTACTGCTAAAACAAAGATTGTTTCTTTTGCTAATGTGCCAAATATTTTAGGATATGAAAATGATCCAACATCAATTGTTACAATGATTAAAAAAATTAATCCGGAAATAATTGTTGTGATTGATTGTGCGCAGGGTGTTATTAATATGCCAACCGATGTTCAAAACTGAAATGCTGATTTTATTACTTTTTCAGCCCATAAAATTTTTGGTCCAACTGGAATTGGGGTTTTATGAGGAAAAGAAGAATTATTGCTACAATTACAGCCGTTAATTGTTGGTGGTGGCATGAATACTTGAATTGATAGTAATGGTTTAGATTATAGTTTAAAAAAATTACCATACCGATTAGAAGCGGGTTCGGCTAATATTGCTGATATTTTTGGTTTTGGAGCAGCCATTGATTTTGTTAATAGCCTTACTTTAACAGAAATTATTAAATATAATTATCAGTTAAAACAATATGCAATTCAACAGTTTAATAAAAAATTAAAAGATAAAGCAATAATTTATAATCCTAATAGCAAGGGACCAACATTAGTTTTTAATATTAAAAATGTTTTTTGTCAGGATGTTACAATGCATTTAGGAAGTCGCAATAAGATTACTGTTCGGAGTGGCGATCATTGTGCTCGGTTAATTGGTAATGTTATTCCAGAGAAAAATACGATCAGAGCTAGTTTTTCAATTTATAATAGTTATGAAGATATTGATTTGTTAGTATCGGCACTTGCAAATGAGAAAGATTTTTTAGGAAGGTTGGTTTAAATGGAATTTAATAAAAATGACCCAATGTTTTTACGACAAATTATTATGGACCATTATTTAGAACAACAATACAAAGGTTTAACAAAGAAACCGACGGTTTATTCAATTCATCAAGCTTCTGAATCATGTATTGATGATATTTATTTAGAATTAATGATTGAAGGGAATAAAATTATAAGCGCTCGGTTTGATGGTGTTGGTTGTACAATTTCAACAGCATCAAGTGACATTATGGCGCAAGAACTAGAAGGAAAAACAATTAAGGATGGTTTAGCAATTATTGAAAATTATTTAGCAATGGTTTTTGGCAAACGATATGACGAGAACAAGTTAAACGATTTAATTGCTTTTATTAATATTGCAAAACAACCTAATCGAATTAAATGTGCGACAATTGGTGTTACTGGTTTTCAAACGCTATTATTAGATTTATTAAAAAAAGATGATGATTAACGCCAAAGGAGGTTTTATTAATGCCAAAATTAAAGCAAGAAAAAGAAATTAAAGAAATTTCTAGTTATAAATATGGTTTTAATGATGGAGATATTTCTCACTATAATACCGGGAAAGGCTTTAATGAAACAATTATTAATGAAATTTCAGATCATAAAAATGAGCCAGATTGAATGCGAGAATATAGGTTACAGTCATATTATAATTTTTTAAAAATAAAAAACCCAAGTTGAGGGCCAAACTTAGAATTTATGGATTTTAATGAGTATATTTATTATATTAAACCAACAGAACATATTGCAACAAAATGAGATGATGTTCCTAAAAAAATTAAAAAAACCTTTGACAGGTTAGGTTTACCAAAAGCCGAACGTGAATATTTGGCCGGAATTAAAGCTCAATATGATAGTGAGCCGGTTTATGGAAGTATGTTAAAAGAAGTTGAAGAAAAAGGAATTATTTTTTTAGATTGTGATACCGCATTACGTCAACATCCAGCGTTATTTAAAAAATACTTTGGGACATTAGTGCCAAATACAGATAATAAATATGCCGCTTTAAATGGGGCTGCTTGATCAGGTGGATCATTTATTTATGTTCCAAAGGGAGTTAAATTAGAAAAACCATTGCAGGCTTATTTCCGGATTAATTATCAGAATAGTGGTCAGTTTGAACGCACATTAATTATTGTTGATGATGATGCAGAATTACAATATATTGAAGGATGCACAGCACCAATTTATTCTTGTGATTCTTTACATGCTGCTATTGTTGAAATTTTTGTGGGAAAAAATGCAAAAATGCGTTATACAACCATTCAAAACTGGAGTGATAATGTTTTAAATTTAGTAACAAAGCGTAGTATTGTTGATGAAAATGGTCAAATGGAATGAATTGATGGTAATATTGGATCAAAAATTAATATGAAGTATCCGAGTGTTATTTTAAAAGGAAATAACAGTAAAGGACAGTGTATTTCAATTGCGGTAGCAAAGGAAAATGTTATTCAAGATGCTGGTTCAAAAATGATTCATTTGGGGAAAAATACTTCTTCTAAAATTATTTCTAAATCAATGACCTTTAATGGTGGGACGGCAAACTATCGTGGATTAGTTAATATCGGACCAAATGCACAGTATTCAAAAGCTAGGGTTGAATGTGATACTCTAATTCTAGATGGAAAATCACATTCCGATACAATTCCTCAGAATAAAGTTTATAATAATGAATCACAAATTGAGCATGAAGCAACAGTAAGTAAAGTTTCTGAGGAACAATTATTTTATTTACAAAGTCGCGGTTTATCAGAACAAGAAGCTTTGGAAATGATCATTATGGGGTTTTTAGAACCATTTACAAGAGAACTACCAATGGAATATGCAGTTGAATTAAATCAGTTAATTAAAATGGATATGGAAGGCAGCATTGGTTAATGATAACTCTTGCTAAACAAGAAATTCTATAATAAAAATTGCTTGTAATAAGTAAGATTTCATCGGAGTTGCGACAGCAAAAAGAAAATCAGATTTTTAATACTTTTTTCAACATCCGGGTGTACAAAATAGTAAAACAATTGCTATTTATTATTCAATTAAAAATGAAGTTAATACTATTTTTATTATTAAACAATTATTTGCATTAAAAATTAATGTTTTATTACCACGAATGGATGGTAATAATTTAAAATTTTATCATATTATCAATTTAACGAATGATTTATAATTTAATTCACGTTTTGGTTTTTATGAACCATTAAATTCATTGCAAATAATTGATGAAGAAAAAATTGATGTTCTTGTTGTTCCAATAGTTTCTTTTGCTCAAAACAATTTTCGGTTAGGATATGGGAAAAGCTATTGTGATTGGTTTTTTAAAAATTATTATCATCTTGCGATTGGGCCAGCATTTATTGAACAGTTAGTTTTATCCCATTTGCAAGTTGAAAAACACGATGTTAAAATAGAAATTATTATTATTGTTTAAAAATTAAGGATCTATAATTAACTTACCACTATTACGTGTTGTTAGTAAATATTGATTTACATAATGACATACCTATTTAGTAACATTTGTTTTACCAGTTATTTTATATTTTATTAGCATTCGTGTGACTAATATGTTTAATAGTAATGCTATTTATTTATCGTTACCATGGTCAATTTTATTAGTGGGTTTTTTGAGGGGTATTCTTGATTTAGCGAGTGTTTTTTGTGAATTTCGAAAAACTACTTTTGTACGCCAATTGTATTTATTAAAAGCTTCAATTTATCAATTAATTTTAGTTTTAATTATCATTAATTTAATTACCATTTTAATTGATTAACTTTGGTTATTTTTAATTTATTTTTTAGTTATGGCGAAGGAATTTATATTGAATGAATTAATTGACTTGCATTATTTTGAGCAATTATATTAAGTTCTTTTTTAGCGTCTTTAATTGGTATTTTGATTGCACTTTGTTAAAATGATTTGAATATTATTTTAGTGATAGCAATTTTATTTTTTTATTATTTGCTTTTTATCGGGATTGTTTTTTCCAATTGATGTTATTCGTAGTTACAAATTTTTAAATATTATTTATTATTTATTGTTTTATTTTTTTGTATGTTTTTTAAACTTATTCAGAAAATGTGGATTTTTTTAAATATGCAAAATGATTGATAAAAATTAAAAGATTTTTTAATCATGTTTTTTTTGTTTATAGATAAAACAAGTGTTGAAAGTATTACAACTTGAAATTTAACACAAAATGAATATTTAACTTTAATGATTGGTGTTTGAATTGTATTTTTTTTAACTTGATTCTTATTATGAATGATTTTTAAAATAGTTGGGTATTTTAAGTAATGAAAAAGTTTGTATTTTTTCTAATAAATTTTTGTTATATTAATGGTTCAATGGTTTTATTTAGTTTAATTGATTTATTACTTTGAATAATTTCATTAAATTATACTGGTTTAGTATTTTGACTTTTATTTGCCTTACAATGTGTATATTTTATATGGTGAATTTGAAAAAAATATTTTTTATCAGTTAAATGTTTTTCGTTTAGTTTACTTTATTTGAGATAATCCGTTATCAGTAATTATTTGTAAATTAGGAACCGGTAAAACATTACTTTTAAATTTTTTATCACAAGTTATGAAACTTTTAACGAATAAAATTTATAGTAATTATCCAATTAAATATGATACAATAAAACTTTTAACTTTTAATAATTTATATTTTACTGATAGAACTAAATTAGTGCCGCCTGATGATAGTTTAATTTTGTTTGATGAGAGTTTTTATATATTGATGGAAATAATCCTCACGAAGTTAAAAAAGATCATGGCGGTAAAAGTGTGTGGATTGTTTTAGCAAGACATTTTAAAAATAGAGCATTTTTTACCGTACGGCGGCGCGAGGGTATGGTGTGAAATAATATTCGTCATTTAGCAAGCTGTATTATTATTCCTATTTAATTGAAAAAAACCGTTAAGTCAAAATTATGTAATATTTTTAATCGTAGTTTTGTTATGCGAATTGGTATTTTTCAATATATTACAGATTATGAAATTTGAAAAACAAAATCAGTATAACTAACGGCCGAAGGTAAAAGAGCAAAACATAGGTCCGGTGTTGGTTTAGGAATTCGGTTTTTTAAGATAATTATTACCCTTGAATTTGCCAATAAATATGATAGTCATTGATTAAGTTTTGTCCACGATTTAAAAAATGATGAAGTTTTTAATAAAAAAGAATATTTTCGAAAAAATATATCAAAATTAAATAATAAATAACGTTTAGAATTGTTTGATATTGATATTTTGAAAGAAAATTTAAAAGCAAAAAGGGAAAGGAAAGATAAAAAATGAGTAATTTATTAAGTGAAAGCGCGAATTATGATAATTGAAATAATATTTTTATTTTTGATACTTTTTTATTTATTTTTGATGTTATTTGAAATAATAAATTATCAATGACAAATATAACGATTACTTATTTTTTAATCTTTTTATGGTTATTAAATTATCTATTTATGAAATTTGCTGAACATCAATTAATTATAACGATTTAGGTTCAACGGTTAAAAGTGGTGTTATCAATAGCTCTAAACTATACAATGCTACTGTTCGGGGTGTTTATAGTGCCAAACAAGGTTTACAAAAACATATTAAAGAACGAAAACAATTTAAAGTTAGTCACAATAAAAAACAGTTATCAAGTTTAGTAAGACAAGCAAAAACAAGAGAACACGGTTTTAAAATAATTCACACTACTAAAAGAATAAAAAAATAAGCAAGGAGTTGTAAATATGAAAAATAAAATTTTAAGATTTTTAAAAAAATGATGATGAAAAACATTAATTTTTATTTTATGTCATTTTTTAGGGATCGATTTATTATATTTTGCTGATTTTGAAAAATTTAGAGAGTTTTTTATAAATTTTGGTATTGTTGGAAATTTAATGTGTCTAGGATATTTATTAATTTAACTTGCTTTAACGCTTTTATTAATTAGTTTTATTGATTTTTTAATAATATATCATCAAAAATAAAAAGAAAGGCGAAATAAGCAATGATTAAGTTATTTTTATTGGTAGCGGCAATCGCTATATTCGGTAATGGATTTATTACAGTTATTATTAATCAGTTGACGCCAGCAAAAAATATTATTATGGATTTATATAATTATGATACTTGGTTATTATCTATTTTTGGTAAAATGGCGATTTTATTTAGTCATCCGTTAATGTTAACAATATCAAGTTTATATATTATTGGTTTTATTATTTAAAAAACATTATATATTTAGGAGTTAAATTTATGAAAAGTAATGTAGAAAATAAAAAGGAAAATAAACAAAATGGTTTATTTATTTCTTGGGTTGATTTAATTTTATATTTTATTATAAGTTTTTCGTTAACGCTTGTATGTGTATTAGATACAGTTTCGACGATTGAATAATTAAAAGAAAAATATGCCGGTATAAATGGTTATATAATTTATGGTTTATGATTTGATATATTGTGATATATCTTAATAATTTATTATTTTTATGGTTATCTATTTAATCAAATTATCAAATTAATAAAAGAAAATCGTAAAAATAAGTTGGTAGAGAATAATGCGTAAGTTTTTAGTATTATTTTAATTTGTACCAATTTTATTGATTTCTTTTTTATCGTTATAGGCAATGACATTACAACAAAACCATCAATCACAACAAAAACAGAAAAAGTAAGAATAAAACGGATTGCAGAAACTGGTATAAATGAAACTGATTTTATTAATACGATGTTTTTGCACATCACTTTTTTTGAAAATTGAAGTGATACTAATTATTTTATTAATCCAACTTTAAAAACATCAAAATCATTAACTTATAATGATAAATGATACTTAGATTTTTTAAAGGATAGTTATTAGACCGGTGTTTCTTGCGATAAACCAAGTGATAAATTTATGGATTTATATAAAAATTGAGATAACTTATACCAAAAAATATAACATTAATAAATTTTATGATGTTTATAGAAAACAATTTGATGGGGTAAAAAAATGTTTGGTGATATCTTATTTTAATAAATATTTATCTATTAAAATAAAATCCCTAAGAAAAAGATAAATTTATCTTTTT
>DWMG01002368.1:0-13367 GCA_018244855.1 Elbella merops
TCTCCAAGTATTCCACAGTGGAATGTAAACATAACAGGTGAAAAGTGGGAATGCACCATACTTTCTTGCCTACCCCTTCGGGGACTACAAGCGTAATGTTACGTTTACGTTATCTTTCGGTTGTATTAACCAACTAGTGAAGTCCTTACACTACAACATACAATTACTTATGACTAAACATTCCTAAAATTAAGTAATGTTAGGCGCGGTCATTACTCGGACGGTTGAATGCTGGTACAAAATGTTCAAACCCGAAGCGCTGACGTCCCTTTAAGCGTTCAGTCCTCTAACATTCACAAAACCATTGATGGAGAGATACACGTACCTAAACATATAATAGATAGGTTTATCCTCCCGTCGCCACCCCGACTCGTATCTCCAGTATACAGTATTGGAGAATCACATTGAAATAAGTCCCAGCCTTTCTTCATTTGAGGAAGTCTCCCGTACAGCAATCTATCACTAATGAGTTGCAGCTAGGACCCAGCATGGCAGTACTTTCCCTTTGCCGCAAATATACATCCTGTTCGAAACCATGCGATCGGCTGCTGTGAGATACAGGAAAGCGAACGTTGAGGTGTTTCGCTGAGATAAACCTTAATGAAGGTACAGATAAACTATTTCAGTTTCTGTACCAGTTATGCAAATGTTCATAACTTACTAGGATTTGTATTTCTTACACAGCCATATCTCTTATTTTTGTCTTTTGTCTCTCGAGCGAGTTTAGACAATGGTATAAATAATATAATATCTTTGTATAGGTTTATTATACTATACAGGAATTACAATGATATTTCAGTATTTTTCAAACACCTGTCATGTTATTCATTTTTCAAGGTTTTATTCTTATGTGTATGAACAGAGTAATATATGACTATTAGTCACTGTCATGTTTCTGTAGCTCGGGGACAGTCAAACAAATTATGAATCATAAGAACTAAATTATCTATGATCAGTCTGTTTAGCGTTCCACTGTTGGATATGGGCCTCAGATTTAATGAAGATTGGCAGAATTCACACACCTGTAATAGATAGCATTGTGGAGAACTCTAAGGTGTAAAAGTCTTCTTATGCTTTTTTTCTTCGCCGTTCAAGAAATGAGAAAATCTTTGCAATGCTCATAACTTCGTATAAAACGTTACATGCCAGGATTTAAACTCGGAACTTCCAGAGTGGGAGGCTTTTACAGAGTGGGAGAATTACTAGGTTACTAGGACAATTACTAGGTTATCTATGATTTCCATTTCGCTATAATTAAGCTTCTACTAAACTTTAAGCATAAAAGCAAAAGCTATTTGGTCTGTAATTAACATTTGACAAAATTCATAAATTTTGGTACGACAAAAATATTTCTGTTTGAGTCAAAAGAATAAGAACTACCTTTCCATTCGAATATGATTCATACAGATTCGATATTAAATTTCGCCTGTTACCTCTATAAATAAATTTGAATAAAATAAAGCCTTATGAGTTATAATTTTCAAATATACGCGAGTGTCTTGGTGTAATTTACGGTATACTGCGTGGGCGGGGTCCGTTATTAAATAATGGATACCAGAATGTTGGAAAACAGTTATTAAGAGATTTATATCGTTTTTAATACATGCATAACAGATTCTAAATTCTATTAAAAGTGACGTATTGACCTTAATTTACAGAGTTGAGATTCCGATTAAAGGCTAATAGGCCGGCAAGTAATAAAAACTATGTAGGTTGGTCGAAGTTGGTGGAAATCTGGGAAACGGGAAATAATAAAATGGTATTTCTTATTCAATTAAATTAAACGTAATACAATTATTTATAAAAGGTATGCATTGATTCACGAATTCTCACAATAGTTACGTTTGGTATACAAAATTTAGAGTGAAGTTCAAATCGCGAATGATTTACGAAAAGACGCCGCTGGCGTTCCTAAACCGAGTCATTAAGGAATTATGGCGCGAAAACAAAAGTACCGAATGCACACTTTCCCTGTTCAAAATGTACACGCTTGAACAAAAGTGTGTTAATGCACAAATAATAATAGTAGTATAATAAAAACGTTCAGTTAAACCACTGTAATGATTATTCATGAGCTGGTACAATTTGTGCCGGCGGATTTATAAATAGCTGGAAGTTCTTAATGATGCACTTTTGGATTCTACTTTTTTTTAAACGCATACGGGTCTCGTCTAGTAGAGACGCAGTGAGCGATGTACAAAATTTGTTACCTATAAGCTCCGTAATGACTTCGTTTTAGAAATGTTCCTTGTTGTTTTATATACGTACAGACAACACATGTTTAATGTGTTCTTTTTTTCTGTAAGAGACATGCAGGCTATCTAATGGTCATAGACAACGGGATTTTTTATTTTTGTCTAATGTCATTGTTTTTTTGAAAATTTCATCGTTCCACGGCTGGACACGGGTCTTCTCAGAGAAATAATTTGGGATAATGATGTAGATATTCACCGGCGTCCCTGAACACTGCTAGAGTACAATCTAATGAAAGGAAAACGGCTGAATCTGAATGCTGAATCTCTCAGGCTGTCCCATTAGGGACCTGGCGCGATAATAATAACAATCACATAACACTTCCTTCTTCAAATTATCTTCGTAAATGTAATCCGTAAGCGCAAGTTCAAGTGGGGTCACAGTACATAGAGCGGTGTACTTATTCATACCATGTTTGTGACAACGGCGCAGATGTTCACATGTGCGTGACATGACAGGCAGACAGTACATACGGCTTTCCGTTACTCTGTGGGACTTATTATAATAAGTCGTCTTACTAAAAATCTACATTTGCTTGTATCAATAATAAATATGATGGAACTCATCTTCACCATTAGCCTGTTTTAATCCACTAATGGACTCAGGCCTCCTTTCAGAAGTGTTTAACCAAAATCCCCACGCTGGGCAAGTGGTCAAGGATCGCAGAGCACAGCTCCTCGGGATGCTGTTACCCGTCGGCGGCCTGGGCGTGTAGGTGTGCTTAGGTAGGCTGCACTATACCGCGATCAGCTGACCTACTGAGGTACCTGGCGCGATGATATAATAATAATAATAACTATGTAGGTTAATTTTTGTATGTTAGCAGAATAATTATATGTCTAGTTATATTGCTTAGTAACAAAGCTGAATAGACCATCGCAACAACTACTGTTTAAATTCAGACTGAACAAATATTTGTGCTAATCCCACAAACGAGAATAGGTAGGATAGAACCCGGATTAGCAGTCAGAATCACTAACCACTGGACCCATTGACCAGTTAATGGTTTTTATTATAATAGTAATAAATGCTTAACAGAATAAACAATACTGGTATTTAAAGGGAGATAAAATCTCAAATATTCGCTATTACTGATAGTAAACTTTAGTAAAAGTGAAAAAAGGAATTGTTTTTTTCATTTGAAGTCTCGTCGACCATGGTTTTGTGCACACAAACGCTACTCGTAACATGCCTCTTGTTAAATAAATATATGATTAGAAAGTGAAACGAATTTTATAGGATTAAAAATTATTAATTACATTTGTGTCAAGTGAAATTAGATATTTACAGTAGAAAGGTATTGAAAGCGTGTAATGAAAATATATGAAACATTCAAAAACAGAACAAGTGAGATAAATGAATGTTTGTCTATGAAACGTGATCCAAAGAGAAGGCATATCTTTTAACATTTTTTATGACCAGATTCTTGGCAACTTTGTGCATATATTATACTACTGATAGATAAACATAACATCACTCCGGTATTGACCTGAACTGGTAAACAGAGAAGTACAGTACTCCCAGTTTCACCAGTTATACGTCCTGTATAACAGGGTATGAGTTCATTGCCTTCCACCAGGTAAAAATCCAAACTCTATTTTACTATTGGGAATTTCAAATTAGAGAAATCTAGTAACATTTTTCCTCAATAGGGTGTCCAACCCAGCACCTCTTTCTCAGCAGGTAGGTCTATAACCACTAGTGCTGGCCCATCAAGGCTGATATTTAATATGTTTAATAAATTATTTAGTAGAGTTTATAATAAAGTTATTTCAAAATTTTAACACGTTATTCTAACACACTACAATCAGTAAATAAAAGTAATCACAATCAATCATTTACAAGTAATCAAAATGACAAATTACTGAGAATTAATTCGAGTTACGATCAACACGGCTCTTGGAACTCATTAAACTCTAATCCTGTTTTGTCCATTACAAATTTAATTAGTTTAAGAACGAAAAAAAGAAAAAGATAGACAAGGACATTGTAGACATAGAAACTAGACGGTTCAGTTCGTATTTCGTCTAATGCACTAATTACTGGTTTTTCAATTAATATGTCTGAAAGCCACAGTACATGCCGGTCACAAAATTGCTTAAAGGTCGTTGCACACCGAGCTATAATATGTATTGTAGGAAGACATGAGCATATAGCCATTTCAAAATATTTTCTATATCAAGGCTTCAGTGATTACACACTTAACAGATAACGTCATAACATCTCGCCTATGTTTCCATGTAGTGGTAGGCAGAGGAGGGCAGTGCACTCCCTCCATTCACCAGTAATGTTATATATCCCAAAATAGAATATCGAGTGACTCTATTACCATACACTGAGCATTAATTCAGACCCCGAGGACCTTGCAATGGTATATATCCCGTTCTTACGCCTTCATACCACATACCACAGTATAGCAAGACATATAATTGCGCAGATAATGACCGCAGATGTATATTATAGCATAGCAACGTTCTGCACCGTACACCTACTACATACTATATATGTATTATAGCGCAATATATTAACATATATTACAGCTGCCTCTGTGACCACCTCAACTGTGCTGAATGTTTCCGTACGTGATTTCTATCAACTTTATTCCCTTGAAACAGACTTTAGGGTTCACTATATTCGTTTTCTTCAAACACAACTGTTCAAACTTGGCCAGAGTCCAAAAGCGAGTCAACTGAAGTCGCCTCTAAAGAACCGGGAGTTTGCTCGCGCGGTGGAATACTTAATTGCAAATTTTGTGATATGAATATTGTTAAGCTATGTGCAGATGTTTTTTGATTTAAGCTTATGTTAATATTACCTATTCATGATCTCGAGCCTATTGTCACCCCACTCTTAGAACACAGGTATCCTCTCAGAATGAGAGGGTTAACGCCATAAACCGCCCTTCTGGTCCTGGTTTCTATCCCCGTGTCAGGCAAAGTTTGGTTTTTTAAGTCTAAATTCCCAGTAATAGCTCGGAGTCTGGATTTAAGCTTCCTGTATGGCAATAAGCTCATCCCATATTCCATAAGATGTACATATAAAATAAGTGATGCAACGTCGGAGTTACTACATTCCACTGCCTACCTCTATGGAGAGATAAAGGCGTGATGTTTAATTTTATCTTAAGTTAAGTAATTTATCCCAGACTTTATTATATTTATTCTGTACGCATCTATACTCAGTTATACCTACTGAGGTGTCTGTTTATATTAACTGTAACATTTTTCTAAATTATTGTATTTAAAGTACTTTAAAAGACTTGAACCGGAAATGAAGAGAAAATGTTACCGGAAGTTAGCAACAACGATCATATGTCCAATAACAAACGACGCTCTTACATGCTCAAGTATTACTTAGAGCACTTAAAATAGCAAAGAAATATTTAAAGATGGTGGATCCAGCAGTCATACAAACAAGACAGCAATCATACAACATTCTGACAAGTTGGCTCACTTCAATAAGTGAAGGCAGTGCTTAATTAATTCATTAGCTTTTAGCACCTAATTTACAAATTAAATTCCATTTCACATAATATATAGTACATATGAATGATTCTTGATCAGTTACTTAATTTTATAGTACATTTACACGCACACATCACACAGCCCGAGTTTGAAGTGGTTGATACACTGTAAAGATATCATTGGTTCCGTCAAAATGCAGTAATATGCAGCAGTGCACTTGCAGGCTGTCTAGTTGCAATCGCAAGTTCAAGAGCAGGCAGCCGGCTCGCCAGCGATCAGAATCGCCGCAACCTCCGCGCCGCGCACACGTGCCCGCGCATCGCGAACTGCCAGTGTTCGTCGTATTCGAATAATTTGAATTTTTAAAAGTGAACTTCAAGTTAATAATTTTTTTTCGCCGCCAACAACAATCAGCCAGCGATGCAAAACCTCATACGGTGAGTTTTTATCTAACTAGCGTAATGTTAAAAGTTAACCCCTTGTGAAGTTTACGAAGTTATTTTTAGTTAGACATGAATGAAAATGCCCGTGATTTTCTTCGAGTCGAGCCTAACTAACGTAGGTTAACACACTCGTTATGCGACGGGTTCGTTAAACGTACAGGCCGTGGTTATCCATCGTCGCGTCAAAACAATACTAAACGTTTCACACTTTGAATGTTCATGTAGTCGCCGGTTACCGCACTGGCCGCGGCTAATGTAATTTATATAAAAGAAATATTGGATTTCAAGTACATTATGTCTTATTGTTTTTAGTAATTAGTGTTTTTAAAATTCGAATGATGTTCGTCAATTGCCTGTTTTACGGCAATACAACTGATAATAAGACGACGGTAATACGACCAATTTTGTTTTATAATTTAAATAATCATTTTGTAATTGCAATAAGAAACTCCGAACTTTTAATTTAACTATGCTTTGAATTATTAGATTTGTACATTAACAGTTGAAACCATCTGGTAATACAAGCAACTTAATAGCATTAAAGAGAATATTCTGTATTATGTGTAATGCAACAACAATACTTTTACAATAAATACCCATTTAAATTTATTTGAAGAGCTGTAAATTAAAATAAATGAGGCTTTCATAACAGGAAGGGTAAAGATCATCGCTTACGAATATGTAAATATACGTGTGGCGGCGATAATAAGTATTATTTTGTACCAACTGAACGTAAAGCTGCGTAAAATGGAGTCGAGCAATAATTACATGTCAAGTCGCTGTATTAACTAGTTCGCATAACAACATAAACGACCATCTCTACACCATAATTCATTAAAACGCTTGATATTTTACGTAAAATGTATACGAAAGGGCTTAATAACTATTTTCAGTTTACTTCAGAATCAACCGTAAAACATAGAAAATATGTTAGTTACGATTCGCTCGGTATCGTTGAAAATAGTTTGAAAATATTCTGTTGTATTGTTGATCGACCATCATGTCATACCTAATTTATAAATAAATTAATATACATTTTTATTATACACGACGTATAAAAGATTTCTTTGCTATTTAATAATTTAAAAATAATTCAACACTTCCAATTGTAAAAAAAAGTATTTTTGGCTAAAATAATTAATACATCGTTATAGTCTATGGTTTGCTTTTCGTTCCCGCCAATTTTTAATATCTATGGTAGAATGTCTCCGCAACCGTTTCTGTTATACGGTGACAGAGACTAATTACAAATTTGAAATTGGTTTCGGATTTAAAACATATTTTATATAAATAGATGTTCACAACTACTTATCGGTTAATAGGCTTAGCAAATATGGGCAGAACTTTTAACTTTATACTAGACTTTTTTACAAAACAGAAGAACTTTGCAGAACTTTATACTAGACTTTTTACATAACGAGTATGAATTTAATTATTGACAAAAAGAACACACCTCTAATTAAAAATAATTGACATTGCTTATGCAATGACAACAAAAAAAAAATTAATGTGTGTGAAGTCTGTTAACCTGGACTTGGCTGGGACGGCAGATTGTGGCTTTAACCCTTTCATCATGAGAGGAGATCTATATTCCGTCAGTGGAATGATGAAAGAGTCGAAAATAATTATTATTATTCTTTAATGTCCAATATATAAAAATATTTTAAAACTTATTCTTCCAATACAAGCTATTAAAATACGTATTTTAATTTTTTTTTATATTTTCACGGTGGTATGTTGAATAAGACGCTTAAGTTTTGGAAAGTAATCCGTGTAACAGCTCCACTCACTTTCATTACCCGTCTCGCCCTCCCCTAATGCCGGCTGAATAAGATCGTTATCTTCGTCGAACCCTTTCAGCATATTATATTGCATGATAACGCAATTTAATAGTGTTTCAAGCACACACTAAAAATGAATTAGAAATGTTTTTGAGTAATTTTAAAAATAGCGCAGCCAGTACGAAATATATTTTTTGTCATACATTATTTTGTTTGGAATTATTATATTGTAACGACAGGTCGTTAACGGCGCAGGCAGAATTTAGTAGATTTTTTCATACAAATTCAGTAATAATCTTTTAAATTAAAGTTCGTTTCAAATATAATCTATTCAACTCTACCCACAGATTAAAATTTACAAAAATTGTATTGTAAATAACTACTATTACTCTGCTAATACCGGCTGGATACAAGATAAATATAAATATTTATTATGTAAGGTTTATGTGAGGTAGACGGCCGGTTGTAAAACTACAGCTAAATCTACAACCTTTGCAATTATATGCAATTAACCGACCTCAACTCATTCGGGAACGAGTCGAGTAAATCGTGATTTTACATGTGGTCCATACTGGTGGTATATATAAGAAACTGCTAGCCATTAATAAGTTTATGGATACAAGTAACTAAAAATCTTTTATCTGTCATTATTTTGATCTAGCTGATACCCGCTACTTGGAACGCGTTGCTTATGATGTTAACAGTGCATTTTATGTACAGAAAAAAAATATCAAAAGATCGGACGCAACCATATGCTTTGCTTACAAATGTTCTTTGCAAACAACCTTATTCTATTTATTTTTTGTAGCCAAACCCCACTACACCACGGTTGAAATCACACATCAGTAAACACGAAGCACTTTTAACAGAATTTATTTCCTAAAACTTTCTATTAAATGAAAATATCGCAATATGTTTTTAGTTAAGGGGCAAGAGCTAAGAAATAAAATTTAGTTATCTTAACCAAAATTCAGTAGTTTTTCCGTGATGTGCACACCAACGCAGAGCTCTATATATTATTTTTATATAGATACTCGTAACATATCTATCACGCTTGCCCGAGACTTTGTTTAGAGGCATATAGGAGCTTAGTCCTTTCTATTCATTTCATATACTTACATATTTTATATTGTATTTTATAATAATTTTGTAACCTGTATTTTTATAATAATTTCTGAAATTGGCTATATCCTCTACAATAAAAAATATATATATTTAGTTGCTCAATTGAGTTATACTGCTAGAGTCATTTAGAGAGGAAGTCGAAAATGGTAACTGAACAGGGCGGAAAAATAAAAGACTCAAAAGAAAAATAATGAACTAAGTGGGTACTGTAGAACTGTGTAGAAGGAACGATTGTCATTTTAGTAAAATTAATCTATTTGTCTATGATTAAATTATTACATTTCGTTTGCGCTTAATTTCATCAGACGTGTATACATATATTTGCACGTGTCAAAGTAATAATAATCTTATAATAAGCCCTTTGTAGCTGAGTTTTTCGGTGACCTCTGGTGCAAGCCCATTAGCTGCGAGATCCCAGATTCGATTACCGGGACCCATGAGCTTTGTTCATTCATCATGAATAATACATTCTTGTCGTTCTTGAGTGTTAACTTTTTACTGGTCCCATTAAAAATAGACGCGAACTCTATAGTGCTATTTGATAAATTAAAAAATACGCCAGATTAAGTGATAAAATAGGCAGTATATTTGATACATACATATCTTCACGCCAGGTGCCTTACGGGGTAGGCAGAGAGCACGGAGTGCCAAATTATTATAAGATTTAATATTTTTTAATAAACAATGTGTTTTTACTTTGTTTTCATATATGTATTTTGTTTGATTTTTTATATATAAATAAAAGACTGACGGACGATTATAACTTGACTAATACGCAACTCGCAAAGCCTAAGTCTACTCCTATCAAGTTAAAACATGTAACATACATAGCCACTTCAGCACATATAGCAATACGGCTGAGATATATCCCTCAGGAACAGGAAATAGGGGAGAATAAAGTTACTGCTGCATATGGACAAAGTGGTTGATGCCAAATTGTTGGATACTAAAAGTAAATGCAATAATACATAGTTTAGTAGTACAGAAAACATTGTGCATATTTTCCTGGCCAATCATAGACAGTAGAACTTTTATTAGAAGTAGGTACAGATAATATGACAGATATGTCATATAGGTACTACAATTAGACAGTAAATAAAATAATGTAAGGAAACTGAGATACAAAGCAAGCAACAAAATAATATAGAATAGTAAATAAAAACAATTCCTTAACAATAAAAACAGCTAGATTTATAATGCGCTTTAATTAATCTCTTATAAGAGCACAGATACTTATAAAGAAACGACTGCAGTATTATTTATAATTATTATATATTATACACGCTAGGACGTATACGTGGTGAGTAGCGACCCCCAAATATATTTATCCTTATAGAACTGACGTGTTTTTAATACTTTCATTACTATCTTCATACGCGAAAAAAAGTTTCAACTTAAATACGGCGAATGCATTAAAACTTTTACATTGCTAATAGGCTAAATTAATAAAAGTCATAGCGCGATTACAGTCGTTACATTTGGAGCTATTTCCAAACCTGCCTTTTTAAGCTCGTCACAGTTGAAGCTAAAATATATATTAATATATTGTGCAATAATATTTATTATAGCAAGCAAGTAAAGACAACAGTAATTATACTGTAATATATACCGAGTATCTTCGCGGTGATTATCTGCGCAATAATATGTCTTGCTATACCGAGATATGCCTTGCTATATATGTTTACAACTTTGACTACGTAAGAAAGGGATATATACTCGCATAATAGCTACGTGTGCTGTCACTCGAGCATGCTATAGACAATATAATTGATTGTAACATGCCTTGTTATGTGTTATAAATCATGTGTAATATACATACTCGTTTATATGTATATTATAGCTCTGTCTGTGACGACCTTTAGCGACGAATATGTTAGGAAATGTGAGTCATAGAAAGTGCGAAAAGTCAACGTCCGTGATATGGGCCCAGATTGATTTTTCTGCCTGTACAGTTACTTGTTGAACATGAATTTAGAATCTCCGATTCGCAAGGATCTCATAGTATTAGTCATGTGAGATAAAACAGTACATTACTGGAAATTCCTTCTATGTGTAAACTTAGTGTGATTTTTTACAGTTAGGCATTTATAAGAGTGAGTGTGTTTTGTGACTGCTCTAACATATAAAGCTACAGATTCAATAACTCTATATATTTCGACTACGTAACTTCACGCCTGTAGTCCCCGAAGAGGTAGGCAGAGGAATGTAGAACATTGAACGAGAACTTTTATTTATTCATTTGTTTATTCCTTACCTTAAGTTGTCACTTTAGTCTATTGAGAAATATGTAACATTGTATCTTAATTTTTCGGATAGCAATTAATGAATATTCTTGCCTCACACTACTGAAAGGAAATATAAAGCTTTTCAGCTATACAATTCATATAGAGCATCTTTTTGAGGTATAGAATTGTATGGAAATTAAAAATAATGGATATGGTCACAAATAATTTCTCTTAGTTTGGCACGCCCTGAGTCATCAGATTAAAGGCTGTACGTCCAAAAAACTCCTTTCTGGTTCCACTGTTGGCTAATGATCTGATTTCAGATTGAATTTTAGGTCCTCGTCTGTCATGCTAGCTAAATATGTGCATCACAGGTAAATTTAATATTATAATATATGTTAATGATTCGAACCTCAAATCCATGATACATGAAATTGACATCAAAATATTTAGGAAACTAGTGCAATACTTTAGAACACAGCAAAGTACCATTTTTAATTTACGAAAGAAAATGAGTATTCCTGTAACTTCTTTTGAAATCAACAAAGGATTAAAAAGAGCTCTTTTTTGTTAACAAAAGATTTTATAAAGGTAATGAAAGAGATCAAAATATACGAGTATAAACACAATTGTAGGGCTGAAATCGATAAACTTACAAAGTTCATGTACCTTCGTCAGTAACAATGCATATTCATGTAAAACGAACGCAAATAAGAAGTACAACCCAACAAAAAAGCTGTACATGCAATGATGGAATTGTCAATGCTAATTATACCCCCTTTGCACTGTATGTATGTACGCGCGAGTTAATGGAAAACATAGCAGTCAATGTTTCAGTACTTAGAATTTACATCGGTACATAACGACTAACTGGCGTTACAGTGAAGGCATTTTTCCCCGATGCAATAAACCATGTTACATTCTGATCCATAGGTGATGAGGGAAGACTATTTAAAGGTCTCGCAAATTCTTCTAACCGGCTTTGTATAGCTTTACAAATTGTTGGCGTTTATTTATTTAGGTCACCATTGAGTTCAGCTGGTTAACGATCGCGGAAGACATGTTCGTTTGCTTTTAAATTATTATAAAAAAAACTAAGCCATGGCGCCAAAGACACGTCTCATTAAACGACTTGACTATTACTGTCTGGTGACCGCGTGAAGAAAGGGAATGCGGAGTAACTATTGGCATTAAATAAATCAATTGGACATAGCTACCTAAGGGAAAGGCTTTAAAGGGAATAAGGCTTTAAAGGCAAAGCTGAGACAAGCATTAACGTCGATTAGAAAAGATCTGTATATATTTGTGGACTTATAAAAGCTAATGATAATGATGATGATGATGATGATGATGATGATGATGATGATAGAAAAGCCTCAGTGATTGTTATCGGCTTCCGTCGTTTATGACCATTTGCAAAATCCAGACAATAACATCAGACAAAGAAGATAATATCAACAATGACAAAACACAATACGTGACAAAGTATTCTAAGCTTTATGGATTCTTTTAGTGTCGTTTTTGCAGTATGGCTGAGCGCAGTGCTACAATTTCAAAGATCGCGGTAAAAAGGTTGTGTACAATGAGTAAATAGTAAATTACGTAAATAAAAAGTAGCCGTTTCCCTAGATTATTTTCCCGGGACACTTTGTGGGAGTGACCATTGACAATGAAAATACATTAGACAAAATAACAGAATACATTAAAACAAATCCACAAACGTCACATAAATATGGCGAAAAAAATGCACTGTTAGACAAAAAATAATTGATTGATATACGTGAAGGAAACTATGTACGAGATCAAGATCCACAAAGTGATAGACATGGCAGAAAAGTAAATATGTATATGTGTAAATGAGTATTACGGTTATAGATGTGTAATAAAGAGCACACATAAGGAGAACATAACAAATTCAGAATCTGCAGGTGTGAATTGTATAATAGTGATATGTCACTTATCGAAGAATTCTTTCTATAAGGTTGTTCATGCAATATTTAAATTTCGAACACACACGCATTTATCCCAAAACGATACAGACCAACCTCATAGTATCATTCACCAATCCTTTGTTTC
>DWMG01002369.1:0-13363 GCA_018244855.1 Elbella merops
GGTGCACCACGTGCAGGTGAGGTTGACTTGGGCTCCTGAGATGGTGGTTGGAACCCCTTACACCCCCTTACAAATTAAATGTATTCAGCAATAATTAAAAGGGTATATTTAAATATTATATCTACAGGTAAAACACAAAAACACGTGTCCATTTTCAATAATTTTCGAGCCTTGTTTCTGTCCTGGTTGTTTTACGTATTTACCTGGCAAATTTGGTCCGCAAAGCCGTATTCAAAATAGTAGTCTACGAGAGGAAGCGTATCAACGTGACTTTAGTAATACTAAATACACGAGCGATTATTATGAGGCAATGCAACAGTGAGATGTTGAGGTTTCGCAGTGATTTTGGCTCTGCTCTGGTAAATAGTACAATTTTCTAAAGTTTCCTTATTTAATTTGTTTTTATAACCTCAATTCCATAATATAGTCATAGATAAGGAGTGAAACGTAGGTATTATTAATCCAACGTTAATTTAGAACAGATATTTTTTTATTTGAAAACGTTATTCCCCTGGCATGATAACAATAAAGAGGGTTATTTTTTATGTATTATCTTGGATCAATCTACGTTTATGAGTAGGTTTTAATGATTTTTTGTATTTTATAAGTTTTCCCCTATAACATTGTTAGAGGTTATGGCACGACGCAAAACTTTAAACAGAGTACGACTATGTGACTATGTGTACGGATTCATGAACAGATGACAGTTTTCTGTCAAATAGCGGTAAAAACTAGAAAGTTATTTAATAATGTCGACGAACAAAATAATGTATTTATCTCAAATGACGACGACCCAGTCGAGACTCTTTCTACGCCAAATTTTATTTTAAAAGTGTAGAGAATTTTGTCCTTCTTATGAAGCCTGTGAATGTGTTTAACATGGGTTAATAGTGTTTTTTTGTTTATATAGGAAACATTTTTTTATTTTTCACGGCTTTTTTTTATTTATATCATGGTTGACATTAAATTTGTTGACTAACTGATTTAATAGAAGATACGAAAGTTCATCACTAAGTCTGATTAATTAGTATGATTTTAAGAATAAATCATTATTAGTTGATTCCAATACCGCTAAAGAAGCTCCCGTTTTAAATTTAAAGAGGGGCTGTAATAGAAAATTATACTCCGATTACAAGTTTAGTATAATATTCAATAAAAGTTGATGTTACTCATTGTTTTGTTCGCCAGTTACCCCTGACCGAAAAAGTATATGTTTTTGATCTCGATGTCTCTACTCTGCATGATGTACCTGGCTATCTAAAAACTAACAACTTGTATAAAGTGACTTGCTTTTATATTGATGTTTATATATGTAGAACGAACTAAACTGATGATATATGTGTCAATCAAATAGATTAGAATTTGCTTAGATTCAAAACCTCTTATGATAGGACAGATAATAATTTTATTACATACAGTTCGATTGTTCATTTCAATTTTTTTAATTCTCAACCAAAGTAATTCTAAGGCGCCAAGAATACATTAAAATTAACTGATGAACGCTTAGGCGTATTTTCAAAATCCTTGTTAAATAATACGAAGTCGAATTAAGAAGTTGATTTAGATATTAGCTTTTTAAAATTTGATGTTATTGCAGGGCCAAAATTTATTAACCTCATTAATGGCAAGACGCTCCTGATGGTGGACAATTATACATTTCACAAAAATGCTGACGTCACATACTCGGGTGGTATACGATGGCTTTGCTCGTCAAAGGTTAGTCGTAAGTGCCTGGCTTTTGTGGTGTTGTCCAGAGACGAGCAGCGAATCCTCAGGACCGGTGGCGTCCACTCCCACGGACCCCCCAACTTTAAAGAAACTAAGTGCGGATACATACGATACTGAAGTTAAATTCGATTCCGTGTGCAATGTACCTGTTCTCTTATATTTCTCGTTTATCATAACACAATAAATTTTATCAGCACGTTTACTGGTCTCGATTCTTATTTAAACCGCTACAATGAAGCCCTTCACACCGCCGCCACTGACCACGAGTCGGAAAAAAGTGGAATAAATTTTAAGAATGGTTTATCCATTCGGTTATGATTACAGAACCGACACTAATAACCCTGGCTAGTGGGAAAACCCTCTTGCTGGTCGACGGATACTCCTTCCATAAAGGCGGAGGCATACGATGTCACGGAGGCATACGGTGGCGATGTTCGTCATCCAAAAAGAGATGCCGTGCATACGTCATTCTAACAGAAGATGATCGATCGATCCTAAAGATTTACGCCGAACATAATGATCATTCCCAACCCGTGTATAAATTGTTGTCCGGCGGTGCATACGTAAAAGTGTAATTGGATCTGAATCTGCAATTAACAAAAACGAAAACTGTGTTAAAAAAATGGTTGTGACAAGTGGTGTTCAATTAAAGGTGTCGTTTAATTTAAACTTAAACTTTTAAGTTGTGTTTTTCAATTTAAACAAACTTTTGTCGCTAGACATTTATCACAAATATCGAATGTTTAATTTTGTTTTGTTTTGAACTCCTATTTGTTTTTGTTCTTCTATTTTATATGTTACTCTTACTGTATTTACAGAGCCCTGTTTTATAACATTGGACACTGGGAAAAGATTGCTGATGCTTGGCGGCTACGTGTATCATAAGGAGTCGAAGATCCGCAACGCCCTTGGCTACCGTTGGAGGTGTTCCTCGTACAGAAAGAAATGCAACGCGTTCGTGCACATCAGCGACGACGACACCACCATCGTCAGGATACGACCGCTCCACAACAACCACAAACCTTTCATGTTCAGACATACATTTATGTAAAAAAAAATTGGTACACACGTTACGGTAAACCTATCCTTGTGTACCCTTAACAGTCTCGTACGCAAACAAATTGGTTACATTCACACTACGGCAAAATACCGCAGATGGTATACGCTTACCGATTCGGTAAGACATACATATACGTAAAAAAAAATTCGTACATACCTTAAAGTGCACCGAGAACATTTTGTGTAGCCTTTTCAGTGTCGTACGCAAACATAAAGGTTACTATTACGCCGTACAGCAAAATACCGCAGACAGTATATGCATGTGTACCAATTCGGTAAAACCGTAGTATTGTGAACCCATTCTTAAAGTTTTTAAATGGACCTAAAATTTGTTGAAAAACGTCATTAATGAAACGATATTAATGTTTACAATATGTAGAGATCCTTCGAAAAATTAATTAAAGTGACAGTATTATCACTTTGGTGAATGACAATATGTACCTACATCTATACGTACATCTATACGTTGATTTCGTATTTCATTGATGAAAACTTTCGATGATTTATATCTAGAAACGATTAATCGTACTAGCGTGCAATTTTTTAAAATAGTTATTTTTAAAAATTAAATTCTTAATGGAATAATTATTAGATTTAAAATATTGATTTGATAATGCAGTGGAAAGTAATAATTTTATTATAGGTACGCCATAAGAATTAAACATAACTTTTTGAAAATTTATTTAGCTGATTGCATATTTTTTACGATTGGTTATAGATATTATCTTTTTAGTAAGAGTAACTTATATTAAATGAATTCTGCGTTAGTTCTATAATGTAAAAGAAAATATGTTGTATTCGAATAACAGTATTTTTATATACATTTACTTTTAACGTTGTCTCGCTGGTCGAGTGGTTGCAATCGCGAATAATAATAAAAAGGTCCTGGGTTCGATCTCTAGTTCGGGAGAAGTATTATTGGGTTTTCCTATTTGGAATTTCCATTAATAACCTGAAGTTCAGATTTGTGCCCGGTATTTCTTTTAAGGTAGAAAAGCTCGCGTAATTATTTATGGCGATATGCTCACTCCCTATGCCTCGGTGGGACGCATGGCATGACTAGTGAAACATGGGAGTATACTATACTCCTCTGCTTACCATTTAGGGACAATACAGGCGTGACATTATGGTACGTTATTTTACTCATAAATTAGATCAATAAGATGATATGGATTTTGGCCGACGTTTGCATTTCCTGAATTCTAGTCGATTTAGCCTTTAATTATGAGTGCGAATGTCGATCAAACCAATCGATTGAATCGAATTATTAATATTAAGATCTATAAATATCGAATCGTATTGCATATCGTAATGATTATTTCTCTCAAGCATACGTTTTTTTCACTCTCAATAGTGTGTGTGTAAACGTGTTCGTGTGTGTGTGGTAATATCAATTACAACTTTTCTACATTGTTCTAGATGCCAGCAGGAATTCTTTTTATCTGTGTAAGAATAAATTTTAAGTCTATTTTTGAAATGGGTCTAGAAATATACAGTAATGCCTTTATTATATGCATTATTGTGATTTTTGTGCCTACTATAACTCTCAAGCTTCACATTTTAACTGGCTTCACTACATTTATAAATGATGTGTAGTATGTTTTTTGATCAAATATTATTTAAAAAAAAAATAAAACTCTAAACCCGCGCTTTTCTTCGTGTTTTCTTCGTGTAAATTCTAAAATTTTCTTTTTATTCTTTATTGCTTTCAAGGTTTTTAACGCCTATAGCTACAAGCGAAATTGATTGACAAGTGTCGTTTAAATTCTCGTGTGTTATATTTCACAGCTTACTTCGTTACATTAGTGAATGGATCCCGACGTCTCCTGGTGGACGACTACATATTTCACAGATGCATCCAGGGCACAAAGCATCCGAGGTGGAGGTGTTCGACAAAGAACAGAGGGTGCAAAGCTTTTGCGTATCTGGACAATGATGAGAAGGTTGTAGTGAAATATCCGAGTGGTCATAATCACATTGCGCCCAAAATTTTCATTTTGGACGGCCGAGCCCATGTCATACAATATTAGTGTCTTGTTTACAAAAATTTGCATTCATTTGTGAAAAGGTTGTAATAGGTATTTCAAAAACCATATTTTAAACAAAACTGCTTTGACGATCCGAAATTAATTATTCTGTGACTATTTTTATGTTCTGACTTATGGCTTTTCTATCACTTGAGACAATTATACTAATCGATAATTATGATTTCAAAATTTCAAAGCTGTTTTTTAAATAATACGATCTTTGAAATATTACAATCTCTTCGCAACTGCCCGATATATAAACTATATAATGTACATATGTATATACACTAATTGACCTTCATCACATCCTGGGGATTTCCCGTCAGTCATATTATTGATAAGTGGGTATATCGCAAGTGAAACCACCATGAATATCTCATAAATATTTTATCTAGGTATTCGACTAAACAAAAGGGAAGCAATAAAATAATACAGATAATTTATTGATTAGTCAGCTACTATCATCTGAGATTTCAAAATATGCATTATATATTTAAGCAGGTACCTACAGCACGTCGATGGAAACGCAGCCCGACGAGTTTTCGAATTACCTACCAATTCTTTGCGATATGCTTAGATCGTAAGCGTTGTGCCAAAACGTCACATTTTTATGTTTTTTAAATAAATTATTTTTTAAGGTTCGCGCCTGTCAAATTGTTATCTGTTGTCATATGGTTAATAAGTATAAATTAATGTGTACTTATAATTGAGTAACTTAAAATGTTAATGTTGATATTATACCTACTTTAAATATTTATGTCGTGTTGTTATAAATGTGTTAAAAAGATATTTGATATTCTTATTAATTTCACCATCAAAAATAATTACGTAATTGTTTTTGAATTGTTATATAGAATATTTCGTTTATTAATAAAAATGTTTATGGGTGCAATCTAGAAATGAAAGCATTGTTCATACTTAATAAGAATAAAGGAAACTTATGTGTATATATATATATATAGTTAGCGGATATAAACGACTAGTTGTTTCTATGTCCCTCGTCGGTGCCCGAGGTTTATGATTTAATAATAATAATTATACCGTAATAATTGTTATACAATATCAATTATTATCATTATCAGGTCCTCATTAGTGTCTAACCCTCTTACTGCTGCGGCCACCTTCCGAACACACTCATTTCGATATTACAACCCACCTCATTTATTCTTTCCCACAGTGCCAGCGTACTTCATCACCCTGGTCAACGGCAGCCGGAGACTGGTGATAGAAGATTACGTGTTCCACAGATCAACCCAAGGGAAGCTACTGTCTACTACAATGCGGTGGCGCTGCTCAGCGAAGAACAGGGGCTGCAAAGCGGTCGCCACGGTGAAAGAAGGGAAGATCATTAAGTATACCGGCGACCACGGCCACGAACCTCCCTTGATCGATATAACTGAACATGGTGCTCATATCGTTAAGTACTGATATAATATCAGCGGTGTAGCTGTTAGTTTTTTTGCACTTTAAATTTTGTTTTTGACACGTCGGGCTTGAAGGCTTATTAGGTTTGCGGTAGGTGTAATTATTGTATGGCTTTGTTTGAAAATTTTCAGTTGCGCGTTTGTCGTGCCTTATGATACAAGTAGATACATTGTTATGTATGGTATGAATAGCAAATCGTTTTCACTTTAATAAATAATGTAATCGTAAATCGTTGTAGTAGTTAAATGTATCGATGTATTATTATTTAATTGTTTTATTGTGTATCAAGTTTTGGTAAATAAATGGTTATTGATTTGAGTTCTTTGCATTTTATTTTTCGTTTTTTTTCAGCTAAAAACGTTGTGTGGAAATTAATGGTATTACAGAAGAATATATTTTGTTCAATGTAGTAACACGTAACTATTTTTATACAGACATAGCCTGATCATTTTTAATAGGATTTATAAAGTATTTTCGTAAAAGTACGCCAACGTCAACATTCGACTACATTCAAAGGTACAAAGTACATATTTCTATATACATATGATGAAATATTACATTGCAAAGATAAAATATTTATCTGGCTGTAATATTTAATAGTTAGTAGAAAATACGATGATCTATCTAATCGATGTTAGATCATTGAGTCTTTTAAACTAGAAATCGGAATTTTTGCGCTTAAAATTTTCATCCGTTGTGATAACGGAATTAACCATTTAATTTTGTTTTAGCCTGTTTCATAACACTGAGGAACGGAACGCAACGATTAGTCGTCAACGACTTCACGTTCCATCGGTCGTACGACAGGAAGCACAGTGACGCGAGACGCTGGCGGTGTTCAGCTAGACTGAAGGGGTGCAAGGTGTTCGCCATACTCAACGGGAACGAAGACAGTATTGTCCGACTCAGCGGCACCCACAACCACGAGCCTCCGAAGATCCGAAGACCGAGATCGGACCATTTCGTACTTACACATCGCAAGTACAAGTAATCAGCGATTTGATCTACGTAGGTACTTGTCTACGACTCTTCAACAAAATAACATTAAGACTTATATGTGTTAGAACTCCGTTCAGATAGCAAGTACGTCATATTTCTATAACAATAGATGTGAGACTATTTTATTCTCATGAAGTATTTAGTACAGGTTTTAGCGACAGATGTTTCAGTCGTATTCCCTTTCATTTGATATGTTAACATATATTTGTATGTAGATCGTCAAGAAAAGAACACAAATATAAATCATTTAACCCTTACCATTATTAACCGAAAGGAGTGGCTTCGATTAGAGGAGGCCTATGTCCAGCTGTGGTCATCTAGAGGCTGATGATGATGATGAACCATTATTAGAAAGACCTTATGGTATTGAATGATGTATTTGGTAGACTGTTACAATCCTTTGAGGAGACGCTGTTGAGTATGGGTCTCGCCCGAAACTACGAGAGTCCTGGAGAGCATTCCCTTAAGCTGTTCCAAGGCAGGTTTGTGGAGTAGTGTATAAAGAATAATTTTCCAACTTCCATTAGTCCATTTATTAGGGAACCAGACTAACATCACGATGTCAATTTTATATAGACATTGTGAAATTCTTCGTACACTAAGGACTCTTAAAGAATCCTGGACTCTGTTTCCAGTCAGGAGTACCATTGAGAGTTACTAAATTATTTATTGTCATCAACAAATTGATTTTTTTATATATTTGAAAGTTATTTTAAATTTTATAGCGAAATTATTTACTGTTAAATTGAAACAAATTATATTGTAGCAAGTTAAATAATTTGTATAAATCCCTTAGTATGTTTTCTCATTTGTTTTGAACATTTCTATTGCCAGTATAATAAGCCTTAGGGCAGTGTAATGTATGATTAGGGCTCTTACTCATTGTCCGATTTAATATGACTGATATTTTTTTTTATGACAACTGCAATGCTAATGCATACTTCCTGTATTCGCTTGCATACACATCATTGAACAATAATACTTATACACATTGGCAAATATTAAAAATACATTGACGTAGCAAATGTACAGGCTGCATCTATTTCTCGTCTCTCAGCATAGCAGTAATATCCAATAGTTTGTCGGATGATGTGTAACCCACCTAATATAGTCTTAATATAATTATTAGCGAATGGATTCGCAATTCCTTAAATTAAAGCTAGTTTGTTCGAAGCTGCCCATACGTGCCATGTTACTGCTATATTATTTGTTACAGTAAAATACATATGAATATTTAAATAGAAGATTACTGAATGATACTATTGAAATATTTGAATTTATTTTGTTCAAAAATTAAGTAAACGTTGAGGTATGATATGTCGGTGTATTTACTTATATACAGTAGAGCTTAATATGCTTGATCTATGCACTACTCGCATATAAGACTTAAAAATAATAGTCATATAATCTTATTATATTGTAGATATATTGTTATTTAACAGAACTATATATATATATATATATTTGTGATTCACAGTTCGGAGTAGTCCATAGTCAATAACGATGATATAGAAGTACCTAATATTTAAATTTCAATAAATGTAGTACTGCAAAAGTCACGGCTGTTTATTTAATACCGCTTAGTGTGTAAATAAATTGTACATTTATGTTTACTATTGCTTACGAACTCTTCCAGTGAAGATGATCCAGGTTACAGGGAACAAGACGCTGCTGATGGTTGACGGATATACGTTCCACAGAGACAGCAATATTCTCACTCACGGTGAAACCAGGTGGTTGTGTTCGTCCAGGAAGAAGAAATGCACCGTGTATCACATCCTGAACAAATATGGTAGTCTGATTCTCAAATCGTACAACGTTCACAATCATTTGCCACCGCAGTACATTGTCAAGAATGGAATCTATATTAGATTGTGTTAAGCCCATTTACCCGTGATTTGGCTGCAGGAGGCTTATTTTGACAATCACCGGTTAAACTGACCGATGATTAAAGTGAAAAATACGGTGTTGTAAGATAGTTACCGGTTTTCTCGGATTTTACCGATTAAAAGCGTCCTATTTCGAACACAATTACCTTCCGCACCCTCTGGATTCCTTAGTAGGCACGGCCCAGACGTCAGTTTTAATCTAGAGTTACCCCATGGTAGTACGTACGTATGCATGTGTTACATTGATTTAATAAAAATTTAAATTGAATTTAAAAACTTTTTATTTACACTAAAATAAGTTTTGTGTGTATATACGAGTATGCCTTTCTCTAAAAGACTTAATAATAATAATAATCTACCCATTATAATTCCACTGTTGGAATACCTATAGGTCTCCTCTCATATTGAAAGGGTTAAGGCCATAGTTTGCCACGCTGGCCAAGGGCGGGTTGGCAGACTTCACACACCTTAGATTTTTTTTTATAATTTCTAAGATGTGTAGGTTTCCTCACCATGTTTTCCTTCACCGTTAGCAAGTGATATTTACAATTAAAACGCACTTGTAGAGAGGTGCGCGCCATGGATTTAAACCCGGCACCCCCGGAGTGAGGGGCTGAATTCTTAACCACTAGACTATCACTGCTTGCCTAAAAGACTTGGTGACTTCTTAAGGACAAGTCGCTTTAAGCCGACTTGTTTCCAGAATACATATATTGGTATGCATATTACCACTAATTGTTCTATTATCTGTCCCACTCAATAAAGAAGCTTTAAGGAATATTATGTAATTTATTTCTATCGTTGTTATTCAGAAGTCCAATCTTTTATTCAGAAATCGAGGAGGACCAACGGCGTGTGATAAAGAGCTCTATAGAGACGTTATATTGGGATCAGCAGGCTGATAATTCGGCTAGGTGGCGAGCCCTCGTCAAGAGGCTCGTCTCCGAAATTGAGATTCAGAAGAGCCTTGCACTCAATGTCAAGAGCAAGGAATTGAAATCCTCTCCATGTTCGGTTATTACTTATAACTATGATAACGGTGTGCTGACGTGCCCGCGGTGTGCGAGGATCTTCACGCGAAAGATTGGCTACATAAGTCATATGAGAGCGCATCAACGAAGTAGAAGGTAAAGGCGTCACCATGGCCGAAGTTGTTACTAATGCTTCTATTGAAGTCCTAACATTCCATAGCGCTTGTGCATGACGATGTGCTCGTGGTTAGGTTAGATTTAAACGTACCTAACATTTAGACTTTTATGTTTTACTTTACGGTAAAAAGGCCTGTGTACGATATAGAAGAAAGAAAACGTCAAATGCAATACTAATTAATGAAGCAATGTCGCCTTTGCGAAGAAAGCTTAGAGCCTGTATGGACCAGCTTTTGTGGTAACTTTTGTGATAGTTGCAGCTTTTTGTGTCCTTGTAATGTACATCGGCGTTAAAATTTACGAAAATACCATCGTTGTAGTATGCTAGAAGAATAGAGTTTATTTATAATTATATATAAAAATCAACTGTGCCCCAAGGAATCACAAAACGCTAAAGAACTAGAATATTTCCTTAATGCGAGTATATCTGTATATATGCTACAAACATGATGTCTGTGGACAGTTGGTTGAGTAGTTTGACTCTGGGTGTTCATGTACTTTCATCTCAGTGATGAGCAATGTTGAAGGAACTATAAGACGGTTGATTTCTACAGCTGAGGTTTATGCATATAACATACATGAGACAATATCACATTAATTAGTTTTTTAAAGGAACTAATCTGAAAATGCAACGCTCAGATCCATATATTTACCATTTTATATAGGTAACAAAAAACATTTGAGACAACGTTTGTGGGCGAAAAAATAATGTACATCTGTCAATAAAACCAAAGCTATCAAAACATTGGACATATTAAAAACAAAAATTAATGAAAATTTCTTAGAGAATTAACTATAACGCAGATAGATGAAGATTGTGATACGTTCGAATATCTTTCAGAAGGTTTCCGTATCTTAAGAACAGATGTCTGTCCAGAAGCATGACAACCTGAAAGAGAAAACCTACGAAACCCATTGATATTTCTATTTACTCTTTAACAGTAAATTGCTGTTTTGTGTTAACCAAATTCTAATACTGTAAAGTTACAGATACTTAAAAATGAAGTTGATTTAGAAACCATCCTTATGCGACGAAATCATACTTAAAATAATGGAGCAAGCGATGAGAGACTTTTCAAGTAAATTTGGCTCTTAGATAATGACTTATTGTGGCCTAGCCAACTGTTATCTTTTACGATTCACTAGACTACCCTTAAAGATATTATCGTAGGTTCAAATATTATAAACATTTTTATTCTAATATTGTTTTTAAAACGTGCCTTAACCTGTAATTAAAATGGGATAAAATACGACATAAGTCTAGTAAAATACTGTGATCAGATAAACAACGTATTGTGTATATGTATGTAATGAATTCCTATTAAAATCACTGATGTTAATATATACAAAATATATTGAATGTTTCTGGCGGTTTTATAATTCATACCATCCATCCACCAGCCTTTAGATTAGCCACTGATAATTATATAGCCATTATACATTTTTTCAAGTCTTAAAGTGCCTAGATCTATTTCATTATCATCATTTTTCATCTTTTTATCGTATCACTATTGGATCATTCAAAAATAAAGTATTAAGTTTCTTACCGACCTCGCCGCGCATGTGCGGGTTGATGGACTTCACACGACTTAAAAATCAAATGGTTGGCGCTAAGGTGTGCAGCCTTTGCTGGGAGTGTTTTCCTTTACAGCAAATACCGAGAATTTTGAGACGACATGTGGGTCAGGAGTCGAACTAAAAGCGTGAGTAAATAACGACCTCAAAAAAAATTCAATTATATTTAGAAAATCACACATTATATAACATACATACATTTCTTAAAAATGTATGAGTAAAGATGTATCAGTTTATTTCATAAAAATGTTTCTTTCTTTACCTGATAATCTCAAAACAAATTTCTGTCATTTCAGCTAAATTTATAAGCAGACCACAAGGCCCGGGTTTGATTTACCAAGGACACCTGTACGTCCGCCACTTCCGCATCCTAAAGGGGTATCGGTGGCGTTGCTCCAGGCATTTTTTGACCTGCAAAGCGTATTTACACGTGGACGCTACCAATACAATCATCAAGGCTAGAATACTTCATAACCATACAAGGCCAACGTTCGAAGTTAGAAATGGTACACCTCAATATTATTACGAGTGATTGTCTGCACATTTCCTCATAACATCTGCAAGGGTCACAGTAGCGCTATTTACAACAGTAATCTAATACAGTAAGATAATCTTATAAATCTATGTTGATTAAACGATAACTGTTAGTCATTAAGCCAGTACAAGGCTATGCTATTGCCAAAGTATCTTTAATTAGTTGATAACAATTACTTCATTAGTTATAAGACACCACTAAATTTGTATAGCACTATTTTAATATCTGTAACATATATTTTTAATTCGTGTACAAACAAATACTCTTTATGTAAATGACGACCCTTTGCGTCCGTCTAGTCAGTGTTAATACTTTTGTAGTTGTGGATAACACTTGTAACAAAAGGGTATCACGTAATGCATTAATCATTTTGTGGAACTTCATCTTAGCCGTATTTTCAAAGTTAAGTATAAGATATGAATAATTAAACTACACGTCATTTAAATTTAATTTAATATCCACGATTGAACTGACACCAAATGACATTTATATATGTATGTACATTAATTACTCATATGTATGTATGAATTTTTATTGAAATAAATTATTGTGATAGATTTTTATATAGCACGTACTAAATAATTAGTAAGGTAATATAATAAAAGGACCCAAAACCGAACCCGCAAGTATACGAAATGTTATTAAGGACCGTTGATATTTTTTTTTCACACCATTTTAATGCGAAAGCAGAAAAAGGATCTATTGCTGTGTATCACATCTCCAACTTGAAACCATAATAATAATTAAATGTTCATTTCAGGTCAAACAAAATCAATGGATAAACCATTTCAATATTTATCATTAACAAAACTTGAGATCGTTATCTACAACCGAATTAATTGCAAATTAAGTTGTTCTAAAGCATTGATAGCCTAGTGGTTAAGAATTGAGCCCCTCACTCCGGGGATGCCGGGTTCAAACCCTGGCGCGTACCTCTTTACAAAAGTGCGTTTTAAATTTAAATATCACTTGCTAACG